>CABFWO010006500.1:4281-25439 GCA_902155825.1 Timema genevievae | reverse complement strand
AAAGATTTTTTTTTTTTTTTTTTGCCGATGGAAGTGAAATTAAATATTAATCGGAGAAAGTGCCATGGCGGGCATGTGAAGAATCCCCTCAACCCCCACGCTCTCCGACCCTACCTTTCCTTTCTACTCCAAAACCAAGAGACAACCCGATGTGACATTAACGTCTTAGGTGTGATCTGATCCGTCTTTCTCAAGGTCAACGTACGGAAGAACCTCGAGTTGTGACAGCCGTCTTCGATCCATCGATTTCCGTTATAGCTTTGCGGTTTGTTCCGCGAATGGATGCACGCAAAGAATGTAAAAAAAATATTGGGCAATATTTGAAAAAAAAAGTAAAAGGATTCCCCCCCCACGTTTATTTCTAAGGAAAGAATACAAAGATAAAAGTATTCTTTTAGCTCTCAAAAGATCAGTGGATAGTAAGAACTAACGCTTTATTTTTTGTTTTCTCTTTTCTAGACAGAAGTTATGGTAATCTGTGGAAGATTGTGGCGTCACATTGTGAAAAACGTAAACAAAAATTGCCTTTTATTTCTACTAGATTCTCCTCGGTTGCCTCTTCCCTCCTTTTTTTTTTTTTGTTTGATTCGGTAGGTTTTGAAAGAATTTAAAGTGTACTATTATGCTTTACACATTTAAAGTAAATCTGTTTTCTATTAGTTGAGAAAGCATTGAAAAACAAGTGAAAAATAAACTCATATGCTTATAGTAAAATCATTTGGGTGGTAATAATATGTTATAAACTAATAGGCTTGTTTATAAGTCATTATAATTCTTTCAAAAAATAGTGTAAAGGTAAAATGTAATTACACTTTAAAACAATGTGTATTTATCTTTACGTAGTTCCCTAATGTACTTAGTTTTATATTTGTATATTATTCTATCATATTTATATGAATTTTATATTGTATACTATTTATACACATAAATATGTTCTATAGGCCTGTATATATATATATATATATATAGCTTAATGTATATATTATAAAGTTTACATATAAATTATGAAATTCATTCATATAATAAAGTGTATACATAAATTACGAAATTTGTATGCATAACACACTTTATTATATATAACGTATACATATATACAATAAAGTATATTAAAATAGCCTATTTATATATAGATTACTTAGTACAGTATACAGTATGTAATAAAGTCTACATATATACATATGACGAAGTATTTTTTTCCATAACACAATACCGTATATTACTAGTGAATCTATCTACAGTAGCCCCATGACTTCTTTGGTGCTGACTGACAGCTCACAGCTCACAGCTGACTTCTGACAGTCAACATTTAGGTATATACCTAAATTTTGACTGTCAGAAGTGACAGCTGCTAAACGCATGTTTTTGCAGATTATATGGCTCGGCATAGGGATACATAATTTGGTCTGCTATCTTTTCAAAGCCGTCAGCTGTCAGCTGTGAGCTGTCAGTCAGCACCAAAGAAGTCATGGGGCTACTGTACCTTTCAATATATAAGTATATGCTAGAGAGAGAGAGAAATTCCGAAAGTTAGAATTATTTAAATAGAATTTCTATGTGATAACGATTTTATAGAGGATAGTCATTATGATAACCAAAGAGCAAGTTATTAATTATGTATTTGAATTATTCACGTTTTTTTTCAAAATTAATTATAGTTAAAAGCTGTTATGTATTTATATTTAACCAAGATATTATTTATGAACTATTTGTCAAGGCAATTTTTTTTATAATTAATGTAGTATAGCCTAAAATAATAAAACATTGAAAAATAATTTCAAGTATAACTTTGTATTTTATTTTCATTAAATGTTTATTTTAAAATTTATGTGTTTAAATAATTCCAATAATAATAATAGTAATAATAATATTTTTTTCATTTAAATGTAGTTGAAAAATGACATCGAGATAAGAGAACTGAACCAGGATATCGTATTTGAAAGTCATTTTTCAACTCTATTTAAATGAATATCAAGAGAACGGCCATAATGATAACTAAATCTTAATATCAACGCATTGACTAATGAAATAATTTAATCTTACCTTTTCTATAAAAATATTAAAAGCGACAAACTTATTTAAACCACTAACGTGAAACATGTTTGAAATAACAAAACATTCATCCATACTTCCCTGGGATCAATGTTTTGTTACGTCACAATGTTAAACCCACGTACTAAACATACAGTCCGATTTTCATTTGAATAAACCTTTAAAAAAATATTTGCTCATGGTCTAGATTAATAATTTCTTACTATGATCCAATTTTCATGAAAAAAGCCTTATACGGCAGCTAGAAAAGCTACTAGGTCTACTTTATTATTATTATTATTATTATTATTATTAGCACCGCGTCTTACTACCCGCTCGGGTTATATGCACTTACGCTAATGTGTAATGGTAGAGTGATTTTGAGATAAAATGGAGGACTTACAGTTTAACGTGGGATCCGAACCACGGTATAGGCCTGATATTCCACACATTCCCAAGTTGTGGTTAATGCACGTCTCGTCAGAGGTGAAGGAAGTGTTTGGTAATCAGATAAATTTGTATCGGGACCGAGGATTGAACCCTGGACCCCCAACACAGAAGTCTGACACCTTACCCCTAGACCGCCAGGTCACCTAGATCTAGCTAACGTATCCATAAGTCAAGTAGTGAGTGATCTGCAGACGTCACGTTTGATGGATATTACTAATAAATATTATAATTTAACACTGATAAAGTATTAATATGTTATCAATATTGGCCAAAAGTTTCTAAAAGGCTCTTCCTATGAAAATTGGACAGTACGTTGGTTGGTAAATTTTATTTGTTTATGTTACAGTTACAGATAGTAAAGTAAAACTTACTGACTTCAACGCGTGCTACCAACCTAAAGACCAATAAAAACTCGCGTAGTTTTCAATTAGAAGTCCATAAAACAAACAGTCCCACCTGAAGTGAAGCGAGGCGAACTAAAGGTGGGGTAAAGGGTGGGGGGGACCCAGTGTAACGTGTCTAAAGAGGTAAATTAACCTCCTTGAGAGCAAGTAACCCCCTCCCAAAACTAGCGGGCGAACGTTCAATTGTTAATGGGATGGATCCCTTTACTTGCGATCCCCCACCTCGCTTCCTTCTCCTTGCACGCCACTGCTGAATTAATGACGGTAATTCCCGTGTGAGTTTTCTTCCAGAACACACCAGAGAGAGAAGCGTCAACCTCTACATCCAAAAAGCTGTAAACCGTAGGTACAACCCACTCAAGAAGGAATCGACAAACTAAACCGAAGTACCAACTTTTTAGGGTATTTTTTTGAATATATGTTTAGATTTCAAAACCAAACCAAAAAGAGAAACAAATGTACGGCAATACTTGTCCTTTTTTTTTAGCAGCGCGTCTTACTAATCTGCTTATGTGCTAATTACACTAATGGGGTAAGGACGACTAAGGTTGACTTTAGAGAAAGTGTACCCGCATTTGTATAGAGAGAGTGGGGAAAACCATTTAGGGGAAAACCACTCTCGGTACACCCGACCAGGATCGAATCAAGATATACCCGTCATCGGCAGTATAGTATATTGAGAGAGTAGCGCCTTAGGCTATGCGGCCACCGAAGTGGGTAATGCGTGTCTTAAATACTAACTTAATCTAAAACAACAACACCCTTCATTTAAGGGGCGAGGGTAGGGAAGGCAGTGGGCAGAGGGGCGATGTTTTTGCAGTTTTTATAGCAAAACATTATTTTCGTTCAAAATAAATAAAATCGGGCTGGGCCGATGAGCCCTTTTGCAGATATTACCGATGCCGATATTGCCGATAACCGATGCCGATTTAGTTTTATTTAATAATCAATAATTAACTCTCAGTTAAATGACAAAATAATTAAACCACTATTTACAACAGCGGTAAATTGGTGCATCGACATTACGCTTGAACGCTCTCTAAGAACTGATCTCGGAGAGCGCTCGGTGAGCGATTGATCGAGCGGATCTTGAAGCGCTCAGTAATCGGCATGCAGCTGACTTCACGCACCATAATATGATGTATTTTTAATTTTTTAATAAATCCACGACATATAAACTCACATTGGCCCAACTAATATTGTTTTTGATAGTGTTTAACTTTAGTGTTACTTGCGGAAATATTTATCTCTGATATATTTATCAAGTTTTTCATAATTTGAAATAAGCCTTAAGGAAAATAAAATTGAATGGTTTATTTTGTTTAGAATGTTGGTTTAGCTGTTTATTATACAATAAAATATATAACGCAAGGTTAAAGAATTTTTGTTTACATGCAAGAGAATGAATTTAAATATTTTTGTTTGAACTGCGAATTATATTTTCATGACTTGAGAATTTAAAATATATCTATAGATTTTGAATTATCTGTGTAAAATATCTGCATGATAAAAACCTACTATCCTTGGCCGATTGTGCCAATATCGGACGATAAATCGGATCGGCTATTGGCATCGGCCCAGCCCTATATAAAATATTGCTCCAGTTGAAACAGAGAGTTTAATTTTCTTTACATGGAGATATCAACATTTGTTGAAACTTTTTAAATTAATAGAAAAAGTTGTCATTAAATTCCAGGAAACCCTTGACAGATATTCAACAAATGTTAATATCACATGTGAAGAAAATTTAACTACTGTATATGTTTCTACTGAAACAATTTTTTATTTATTTTGGACAAAGAATGTTTTCCTATTATAACTGCAAAAATACGGCCTTTAAATCGTCTTTCCTACATTCCCACCTTAACCCAAATATCCAGAATTAGCAAAGTTAACATCTTGGTGCATATAAATACTGCACCGTCATTCATGGCCCAGTAGTGGAAAGATTAGCCAGTACTAATGTACCATTACCCAGGGGACGCCCACATTTATTTATAGTCCATCCTTTCCGTGGAGGCTCTTTCCATGTCCCGGTGAGATGAGATGAGATGAGATAAGATCAGATCAGATCAGATGAGATGAGATGAGGGTGATAGTGAGTATGAGGGTGTGGAACCAGTGGAAACACTTAAACCTAACTTAAGTCTAACTAACTAAACTTTGTGACCGTTGAGGTAGTTCCCCCATTCTGGAAAAATACCAAAGGTATCAGCCGGGAATTGATCCCGGGACCCCTAGGCTCATAGTCAGATGCACCACGAGGCTGTTTAACATCTCATGAATTTAAAACACAGGATGGGCTATATTATACAGTTACAAGAGTTAGTAAGTCATCATCGAGTAATCTACAGATATTGTTTTTTGCAGATATTATTAAGACCTATAAAATTACAATAATTACATAATTAAATATCATCAATGTTGACAGCAAAATAACCTATGCATTTTATAAGAGGTTTTCTATCAAATATTATTTATAGTCGTGTTTCGCCAAGTTTAAGACATCATCCTTGCAATATGTGTCAACATAAAAAAAACCACGACCAAGGCATACGATCGATTGCTTAGAATTTCACATTTAAATCACTTTAGATGAGCTATTAAAGGAAAAAAGCTTTCGAGCGGCTGCCATGAGGATAAAATAATTCCTCCATTTCAGAAAGATAAAAATATTCACCATTAATTTAATTATTTAGTTTTAAAATATGAAAGGAATCTATCACACTGAAAAATATTTCTAAGGAGAACAAATTACATAGGTCCTTTTATAGATCTGTATAATTTATGAAAAAAAATTTACATCCAATAATGTTTTCAGCCTATGGTCTGGGTCAGTTTTTTATTCAAGCCATATATTTTCCACTCCCGGCTGGCTAGGACTGTCCTAGCGTCATATGCCTTATAATCTAAACTTAAGACTAGGATAGACACAACACCCAGTCCCCGGCCATTAATTTATTAATGTGAAAGGGTAAACCCATTTTTTCATCAATGATAAATTTCTCGGTAATGCCGGGAATCTAACCTGGGACCCTTAACTCAGTAGGCAGACATGCTCAAACTGAGATAAGGTGTTGGTGTGTATGAAATAATCATCTTAAAATATTATGCTTTAGGTTTATTTATAAATTCACATCCTTTTATTAATCATTGTCTATGTATAATGAAAACAAAGGACTGTGACAAGTTTCTAATTACATGTCTAGAAGTAACGCCCTAATTTTTTGCTAAGTAAGTTTTAAATTATAACATATTTTGAAACAAACATAGATAATATTTAGTGAACTTATTAATTACCCACTTTGGTGGCCATATGGTTTAAGGCACTAGTCTCATTGTGGACTAGACTGCCGATGACGAGGAGACCTATGTTCGAATCTCGGTTTGGTGTAATGAAGGTGTTTTTTTCATAGATGGCTTTCCACTCTCCCTTCACGCAAACTTGGGTACAGTTCTTCTAAATATAACCTTCCTAATCCCTCAAACTATAATCGTTATTAGTGCATAAGCGTATAAACCAAAAGGTAGAAGAACGCAGTGCTAAAAAAACTCTTAGTTTTTATTTTGGTTTTCCTTCGCTCTCCAAAATTCAAATGATGGAACAATGTCTAGCCACCTCACTTCTACCCACCTTCCAACCTCTCCGCGTCTTAGCACCCTTTGGAATTGTAAGCATAGGCCTACATTAATAATTATTTTAATGACAAGGGCGTAGAAAACTCATTTTTCTAGAAGGGAGTCCGCTAGAAAATTTTACCATACCTTTATTCAATAAACGTCTGTAATATGTGTATGGACCCACATCTGACACCTTCACTCAGTCGGGAGCATGTCTGCCCACTGAACGAAGGGTCCCGACTTTGATTTCCGGCATGGCTGAGAAATTTACCATTGCTGAAATGTGGGTTTACCCTTTCACATTGATAAATTGTCGGCCGGGAACTGGATGTTGTGCTTTTCCTAGTCTTAGATTTAGACTATAAGACATATGAAGCTAGGACAGGCTTAGCAACCCGGTAGTGGAAAATATATGGCTTGAATAAAAAACTGACCCGGGCCATATGCTGGAAACGCTAATGGATGTATTATATATACAGGATGTTTGGAAAAATCATAGCCCAAACTGCACGTATAGCTTGTTTGAACTAAAAGTAATACAAAATACCTAGGTACTTATATCCGGAAAGCTTTGCTAATATCATTAAATTGTGTCCAAAGTTTCGGCGTTAACCACCGGGATTGCAAAGATGTTCAAGCATGCGTGTACAACAGGTTGCATAGGAGTTAGGCGTGCAACACTGCACACCTCGACATCTTAGAGCACGGCAGCAGAACATACCACAATTAATAGTAAACAACACACCAGTCCATCTAGAAATGAGAATACGTTCTGAGGGTCATCATTAAGGGTCCTACATCACAGAAAGTGCTTGCCACTATTACACGTGCATTGCCAAGCGCCTAACTTTTATGCAACTTGTTGTTTGGGCTATGAGTTACCGAACAGCCTGTATATGGATGCCCCTAGAGGCAAGGAAGAAACAACAAATTCCGAGCTGGTATGGACCCCACAACCACCCCTTTCTACACCCTTGATGATATAGGAACTAGGAAGATAGAAATTTAGAGTAAATGTATCTGCATTTGCAGAGAGGTAGAATGGGAAAAGCTTTAGGGAAGAAAACCTCACAGTACAATACACCCGACCGGAATTCGAACCCCGATCTACTCGTTACCGTTAATCCCATCTTACTTGAGATGGACGCGTTAGATCGTACAACTACCGATTCAGGCCTATTTGAATTTTAAAATTTCCAAGCATCAAAAGCGGCTCAGGTGTACCACTACCACCCCCAAACATTTATAAACCGTAATCTGTTTTAAATATCCCTTTGAGAAACTGCCCTCTCATGGTAGCCAACCCCCTAACAAGAAAAGAATTATATATCAACCCCACCAAACTGCCAAGTCGTTAAAGAACGTTATTGTTTCTCCTTTATTCTTTTGCTTTCCACACACTTCATTGCCTCCTCTTCTTCCCATAGAAAGTGGCCGGTGAATTGTTCATCCGAGTTCTTTCTCTCTCTCTCGTTTCCATTCTTCAAGGAAAAGAAGGCAAGAAGGACATAGAATGGGGGAAAAAGAACCAAGGTAGCGGGTGGAAAAGGGTGAAGGGGGATGGAAATCCTAGTGAATTGGTTTGAAATTGGTTTCTTTGTTTTTGAGGCGTGGCTGTGTGCGGATCTTTCTTGACTCGAGGTGCACAACGGGGGTAGCTCCTGATTCGGGAGGAAGGGGGAAAGGGGGAGGGGTCGTCTGGGTAATTGGAAAAGCAGCAAAATCAATTACAAGGTTTAGCAGATTCTCCAGAGAGTAGGAAGAGCCAGGGGTGATGAGGAGGGAAGGTTGGGGGACGTATGTGAAGGATATGTGAAACGGAGGTATAAGGGGGGGGGGGAGAAGGGATACATGAACCTCCCCCTCCCCTTTTTTTCTCTAGCCTCTTTGCTGGACAGACGGAAAAATATAAAACTGCCGGTAAACAAGAGAATTCGCTCTGACAGATTTAGGCCATGTGATAGATATTTAATTTTTCTGAGAAACATGAATGAAAAAACAGGATCTAGGTGGATTATGCAGCCACATACATCATTTTCATTCTTGTTTTAATATCCAACATAGATTTAAAATAGAAATTCTGTGAACAGTAGACCTCACTCCGTGTCATTATCGTTACTACAGTCTTACTAGTAGTTCTGTGAACAGTAGACCTCACTCCATGTTATTATCGTTACTACAGTCTTACTAGTAGTTCTGTGAACAGTAGACCTCGCTCCCTCCATGTTAATTTCATCCCTACAGTCTAAACATTTCTCTTTGGATCTCAAGTTGAAATATTTCCCATAATTACGCTTTGGATTTAAAGTTGATATTTTCCCTCTATAATCAAGTTAGACAAAAAACAAATAAACACTTTATTCAATAACAGCCTACATTCTATTAATATATAATAGCGTTGTTTACCAGGGTTAAGACGCAAGTTTCTCTGTATATGTCAAAATTTACAAAAAATTACACCCTAGGTACTCGATAGATAGTTTAGGACATTGCATTCAAATTACGTGAGCTGAGCTATTTTAAATAAGAAACCTTTAAGCAACAGCCATATTCAAACGGATAAGCAGATTTAAAAACTATATACTGTTCATTCATCGTTCGGCCTGGATTCAAAAATAGGTTCTGTGAAATTTCTTTGTAATGGGTCAACAAATTGACAGAAATCCGTTTAGCAATTCAAAGAAATTATGTTAAATCTTTTACTAAAAGTTAATATAAGACTAACATTATACTATTTAGTATTACAAAATGTGAAATTAATAAAAATCTCCCCTTACCTGTAGCAGAATAGTCTAAGGCGTCACTAACAACAGAATGGCTCTCTGCTGACGAAGCTATTGGAGTTCGAATCCCATTTGGGTGTACCGAGGCTGTTTTTTTCCTAAATGGTTTTTAATCTTCCAACAAGTAAATGCGGCTGCCTTTCTTCTAAAACTCAACTTCCATTTATTTGACACATTAGCGTATTTGGTACAAATGCATATTACCTGGACTGCACCGCGGCTTACTACTCGTTTGGATTATTCGCTTATGTACTAATCATGCAAATTGTTCTAGGGTTTAAGAAGGTTATATTTAGGGTAAGTACACCCGCATTGTTGTGGTGGGAGAGAGAGAGAGAAAGAGTGGAAAATCAATTAGGGAAAGCCAAGCTCAGTATTGTGATCACCGAAAAAATCGAGTTAGATTGTGATCGATGCGAAAGTTTCATGACCCCCTTGAACCTAAAAAAGTTGTTTTTTGTAATGACATCTGTCTGTATCTCGGAATAGATCCGAAACCATTTAACCAATCGGGTTAAAACTTGGTACCTATCTAAGGTTTTCATATGGTTCGCCAGAGGGACTTTTGTAATTTGGAATTTTGAAATTTGGAACTATCTATGTAACCATAAAATAAAGGGTAATTTACTTAAGACCGATAAGATTAAGAAAATATCAAAATCGGCTCTAATTATTTCGATTATAATCCGTATTGGGGAACTGATTAACGCTTCAAATAAAATGAAGCGTCTTCTTTTTTACGATAAAATTACTTAGAGGATACTTTACATAATCGAATATCTCCAATTTTGACCATATATCCGCAACTATTTGAGAATACGAATTAACTTATCCTTGCAAAGTTGTAATACTGTTAAAAATAAAATACCTTTATTTGATATATATTTTTATAAAACCAAGAATCTCCGATCTATAAGCAATCATGTTTTTAAAATCGAGATTTGGAAAAATGGGAAGTTGATTATTATGCTCTTTGCTGAACAGTGATGTTCCTTTCTTTTTTTCTCCTCAATTTTTTGTAACAGTGTATATTATTTCGTATCACATATCAAGATTTATAAGTAAATATTTCTATTTCTAGGTAAAAGAAAGGGGAAAATCTTAGCGATTCACTGTACCATTTTCTTACTCGATAGTTTTGTTGCGATACTTTTATTTATATGATTAGTTCAGCATCAACAGAAACTCTGATAACCCGATTAAATTTCTCTACACCCGATATCACCACAGAGGGATATGCAGGTCTTATGGAGAAAAGCTTTATCTTCACTCTCTCTGTCAGTTAACTGTTGCCAAATCTCCTCGTTCTCAGTAATGTGTGAAGTTGAAGTGCTGTGATGAGAAGGAACTACTGGCAAC
Source organism: Timema genevievae (assembly GCA_902155825.1). Taxonomy (NCBI): domain Eukaryota; kingdom Metazoa; phylum Arthropoda; class Insecta; order Phasmatodea; family Timematidae; genus Timema; species Timema genevievae. The sequence goes on along the minus strand of CABFWO010006500.1, from coordinate 14,794 downwards.
ATCGACTAACCAGCGTTGTCAAACTTGTATTATATTTGAGGGGAGATTGATCACACGGAAACGATAGAATGACAACGTTGTGTCCCAATAGTAACCATGCAGTTCCCTCAGAGATGATATCCAGTTTAGATAAGTTAGACACATATCTAGGTCCTATATTATTTAAAAAAATCTCAGTATCACAATTATTATTTTTTGTATTATAGGCATATATTCGATATGGCTACGATTATATTGAAACGAAAGTTTGTATTTATTGTTAACATATAAGTACAAACATTCTAAAAATAAAGAAAAATCATCAACATTTTCGCACATAAAACACCAAAAACATTATATTCTGATTCAAAATACCTGCACGCTCTTTTGATACCTATACCGTTGAATGCATAATACATTAGAGTCACGATTATCCGGCCTAAAGGGGTGGCATTCCAGACCGGATAGTATAAAAACCGGACAATACGGAATCCGAGTGTAGATAATTTCTCGTGTGGGTTTTTCTGCTTTCATTTAATTTTAACAGAACGTTTAACTTTATTTTAATAGAATCCGCCCATTTTGTGATTTTTATTTAGAATAGGAATACAGTGATTGTAAAGGGTACAGTAAAAATAAAAATGAAAAGGAAGTTTTTTAAATATTTACTATACAGTTCTTTATTTTGTAACTGGAACATCGGCTACAAAGCAAGAACAAGTGAAAATAGAGCATCAAATGGATTACATAATAAATTCAGTAATTTTTTTAAGTTGATATGTACCTGTTTGTTTATTTTAAAACGCACTTGTTAACACAGAAAACCAGGCCGGATAATATGGAGGGCCAGAAAATACGGAAGACCAGTTAATATGGAGGACCAGATAATACGAAGGGCCTGATAATACGGAAGACCAGATAATACGGAAGACCAGATAATATGGAGGACCAGATAATACGAAGGGTCAGATAATACGAAAGGCCAGATAATACGGAGGGCCAGATAATACGAAGGGCCAGATAATACGGAAGGCCAGATAATACGGAGGACCAGATAATACGGAGGACCAGATAATATGGAGAGCCAGATAATACGGGGCCAGATAATCGTGACTAATGAATATACAGAATATACTTTCAACGTCCACACCTACCTGTTATCGATAGTTTTCTTACGATATGAGTAAGAGGTAACGATACTTTTATTCATATACCTGAACCGAGTGACGTACTGATACTTCTGTTCTGATACCAAATGTTTAGCCACTAGTACGGTGCCTCATTGCCTCATTGTTGGACAGAATCTCCAATCAGGGAATAACCCACGCTGTACAGGCATACAGGTCTAGGATTTCATTTTCCAATCAACTTCCCCTAACAACATTCTATCACGTAGCAAACAGTGTCAGGATAGAATTTCTTAATTTTCCACCCCCCACAGACACCCTCCCAACCACCAACACTGAAAAAAAAAACAAGCAGACAACAGGATTACTTCACCTGGCGAAGTTGTGAAATCTAATCAGAAATCTGTCCTCGTAGTCCCTCTTGGAAGAATTACCCCACCCCCCTCCCTGCAGGGTGCGTGGTGGATGCGCCGTGTTTGTCGCCCAAGGGTGGATGAAACCACGTATTGTTCTAGCCTGCTTGTAGGTGTCAAATGTCCGACCATGATAAGGGGTAGAGGGGTGGATAAGTAATCAAAAGTGGTCTCTTTGTCAAGATATGCCTCAATACTGGGGTTCCCCCCTCCCTTGGTAGGGTGAACAAACTGAATATTACATCCAAACATCCTGTGTAGAATAGTTTTATATTGTAAGAGCACATTATTTTAAGGGTGTTACATGGTGGATCAATAAGAAGCGTTGTAGACGTTTAGAAATACCGGATTATTTATGAATAGGTTAGATAATTTTTTATTTTGTTTCAACTAAAATGTAGGCTAAGATTCTGACCAGTTTTAACGTTTAAATTTTAAATGTAAAGTGTTTTAAAAAAAATCTGTGTGATAACTCACATAAAACCCTATCGTCACATTATCTTAAAATGTTCTGTTGTGACCCTATTGAAAACTTTATTTGTTATAAGAAGGCTGGATCTACTTTGGTTTATAACCTTTTGCTTTAATCTCAGAAATACAAACTTTCGCGTAAAACATCGTCGAAATTTATTTTTAGCTTTAAATTCAAAATTTAAAACTTTTTAACTGTTCAGAAACCAGCTGATAATTTTTGCCTACTTTTTTTTTGTAAACTATTTTTTTTAATATCAAACTTCTTAAATAATGTTTGATTTCTAAACGTCTGTAACAAGTATCAGTGTCTTCGATGTAACACCCTTATGTTGATTCATATATATCCACGGCTATGCATTTCCACGGGGAATCGGGCAATGTCGGGTTACCATCCTAATAATATATAATATTGCACGTCTGGGTTACATCAATCGTAGCACACTAGTGGAAAGATTTGCCAGTACTAATGTAACGTCGCCCAGGGAACGCACCAAATGTACTAATCGTACATCCTTTCCGTGGAGGCTCTTTACATATCCCGATGAGATTACATCTATTACAAAAACATATATTAAAGCAGGTAAGTAGAATAAAAGATGTTTTATTTTACTCCATATATCCAATACTATTTTATACAAAGGACAAATGTTTGCCAAACTAAACGAACGGTCCTTGGTATAAAAAAAAACAGAAAAATAATATAAAGGGTACAGATGGAAAAAAAAAGGGGGAAGGTCCTATTTTAATTCAAAAAGAGTTGGTGCTGCCATCTGTCAGATTATCAAGATACATTTCTAATATACTTTAGATTATGGTTACAAAAGAGATCCATATCATATTTAATTTTTTAGATGTTTGAGATGTAAAAATGTATATCCTGGAAAATGTGTGTAATATAGCTTTCCACCTTTTTGTCTTGTACTCTTCATATAGGCTACAAAGCTTTTTAGTAATGCTATTATTCCTTTCTGACATTATATTTATTCAATATTTAGCTCCATCTTGTTAGAATTTTCTAGTGACGAATTTACAAGTGAGTTTTAGACTCAAGAACCTTTCATACCTTCTTCGGTCTCTGCTTTGTTTTAAAAACTGACTGATATCGTGGGTGTATCCTTCGCTAAGCCTTAAAGGTAGGAAGCTTACCATTCATAGTTCTACTAAGGTGCAGCTTATAACATAGACCAGAGTGTATCTCGTCAAGGCAAGACTGCTTGCTACCTTTCAGGGTAAACGGAGTGTACCAACTGAAAAACGAGCATCAAATTAACCCCCCCCCCCAACAACAACAAAAAAAGAACTTTGGACTTTGTTTTACATGTTTCAAGTATCGAATTTAGGACGTTGCCTGGCTGTGACGTCATGGCAGCTCAAGATAGGATTTCCCTTATTAATGTAACGTTTTATTCAGCGGGTTTTAAAAATATAACATAGAAAAAAACAATAAATTCTTAAATAATTATAAAAATACCATAGAAACTTTTTAATTCGAAGTCCAAGGGATATCTAAAAAAAATTCAAAACATCCTAAATTCGAATTAACCAATGGGTGTGTAAACTGTTTGTACACAATAAAAAAACTCAAAATGAAAAATAGTAAAAACTAACGCACCGTACAAAAAATGCCGACTTAATCAGTTTTTGTACTTAAATTCCTTTAGGTATTTGGAAAAAATTAGTGATTTTGGTTTGTTGTAGCTTTCTTCTCTGGACACAAATTGCAAAATCCTTCTTGGATAAGGTTAAACTGGTGTAGGTTTCGCGTTCAGACATCGTAAAAACACGCAATTTACACGTGTCAGTTGACAATGAGCGACTGTCACTGAGAGACAAAGGTGCCAGATTAGGACAAGCAACAAAACCTTACCCTTTCCATGCTGGGCGCCACGCGATGGCACTGTCACACAGAAGTGATTAAAGCAGAGCCAAAACATCCCCTATTCTAGGAGAACCGCTTGCAACTGGTGCAAAATTCTCCACTTTCTCTTTTACTATGAGTCAATAACTCTTAGGCCTAAATGTATCTGACATTTCTGGGATTCTTGGGTTTAGTTGATATTGTTAAGTTAGGTTTGAAGTGAGTAGACACTCGAAAAAATTAATAATATACCGTATAACTTCAAACTATCCAAATATTTCCTTTTAAAATTCCAATTAAATGTTATTTTTTACCATTGATTAAATTAAGAATTTCGTGGTAAATAAGGGTATGTTCGAATTATCCAATTATTCGAATTGGCCAACTTCGAATTACTGTAATCCTACAATGTCACAAAATTATCTGTGGCTTGGCTTGGCCATGAAAATGTCCTATAGGAGTCATTCTCTCAGGATGTGGATTAAAAAATTCCGTGGTAGTATATGTCTTTCTAGGCTATGAAAAAAAAAAGGTATTTTTAAAAAGCAAGTAGATATTTTCAAGGCGCAAATAGTATATTGACTGTGTAAACTTGTCAGAGGAAGAGGGGAAGTGCTATAAGTATATATACAAGAGGCTACACAGGGTGAACTGCTCATTTTCTTCCTTCTCTTTCTATTTCATACATTGACGTCTGAGTGTGATGGCGCTTAGAGTGACTAGGCAGGTCAAGTTAAGATGCAGCCCACTAAGCAAAATAGCTTCGGAATTTCTAAGTAGGCTACGTCGTTAAAGAGGGACCTTCAGACACCTTTAAATACTAAACACTATTCTGTCCTCTCGACTTAATCTTCCTCTCCTACTCGTAAGTTTGAATCTGCTAAAAAAAGAAAGAGAACTATCTAAATATCCGCCCTAGTCCGCAAGGTGTATGAATGCCTCTTAGCTACACAGCCCAAACACAACTTCCATGTCGCCCCCTGCATGATAGTACACACACTATGGTCTTGTCTCTGCACTCTTCAATTATTCACGTTAACGGCAAATTTCAGCTGGTCGCGCGCTCTTCTCATCTAACGCCTCTCTCTTCCCAACCCCCCCTTCACCCCCTTCTCTTAGAGACACGTTTTATTCTTCCTTACTCTTCTTCACCATTATTCCTCATTTCTATTCCTTTTTATTTATATATTTGCTTTTCGGGTTCCCCCTCCTCCCCTTTCACATCCCTTTCCTTGGCGTCTGGAGGTGCTCCCAGGATGACTAGACACAACGGGAAGGACATGAGTGTCGAGTCAGAAACAACACTTAGAGAAACATCGCCGTCGAATAGGGGTACGTAGGGGGGGATTGAGGGGATGTTATAGCCCTTAGCCCCCTTCACTACTCCCCCCCCCCGGATGTTGGGAGAGGGGGAAAGGGGCGCTGGGACATTGTCTGCCATGTTTGTTCCTCTTCACGACAAGTTGAAGAAAAATACCCCCTTCCCCCCAAAAAAAAGGTTTTTTTTTCCCGTCACGGATATTTGGGAACCGTGAGGGGATAATCGGGAATGTATAGTACCTTTAGAAACTCGGGAGAAAAGTTCGTTGTGAGACCGTGCCTTTTTGTTTTTCAAACCGAAATGGTAGTTTTGTGAAAAACATCAATTTTATTTAAGGTGGTTATAATGCATTTTGAATCTCCCACGTCGTTGGGTACGCCAACTAAATGTCAGGCTGGTTCACCGGGGATGTTGGTGTTCGAAACCCGGTTGGGTGTGTCGGGGGTATTTTTTCCGTAAAGGGTTTACCACCCTCCCTCCAAGTGAAAGTGGATAAATTTCCTGTTAAACCCAATCTTCCTCGTTCCTGATCCGTTAGTATGAGTAAAATACGTAGAGTCTATAGCCAAGATGGACTTTAAATAAAATAATATATAACCCACTTTGGTGGCTGCGTGGTTTAACGCACTATTCCTGCATTAGACTGGAATGCTTATGACGGGGAGATCGAGGTTCGAATCTCGGCCAGGTGTACTGAGGGTGACTTTTACTTAATGGTTTTCTACTCTCCCTCCACACAAATGCTGATACACCTCCTATAAATATAACCCTCCTCATCCCTCATACCATCAGAGCAATTAGTACATAAGCTTATAATACCGAACGGGTAATAAGACGCGGTTCTCTCTCTCTCTCTCTATATATATATATATATATATATATATGTATATATATATGTGTGTGTGTGTGTGTGTGTGTGACTACAGTCCAATTTTCATAGAAAGGAACTTTTGAGAAAATACAAATTAATTTTTTTGCTGTAAACTTTGATAACATTTCCAAATTTAATTGGTATATTTGTCTAAGTATTGATAATATCTATCAAAAAATTGCGGCTACAAATCAAATGAATTGAAGTGCGAAGTTAAAAAAATTAAAAACTAAAATACTTCAGATCTAAACATTTGAACATGACAAGTCAAATTTTGAATCTTCTGTAGACCGGAACATGAAGAGGTTTGGTGGGAAGTAGGGGGAGGGAAAAGGGGGGCAGCTTCTTAATTCGCATCCGGAGACCTTAAGTGTAAATATTCACACGGGAAGAGAGAGAGAGAGAGAGAAAAAAAAGGGGGTGGAGAGGGAGTTTTTTTATTTAAATAAACATTTTATAAGCCAGTTTTATGTCAGTGGTTGTTTTCTTGCCCTGCCAGGGAGGAATATGGAGAGGAAGAGAGAGATAAAAACAATAATAACACCACCAAAGTAAGGAACTTCTTGTCTCGCTCGAAGACTGGAGAGTGTTGAAAGTTTTACAGAGGTGGGGTCTATCTATACTGCGTGTCTCATATGTCGACACACGCTCACACATGCTCGTCACGAGGAGTGCCAGGGTCGGAGGGGGGTGTAGACTTGTGTTATTAGGGGGAGGGGGGATATTAAATTCCGTAAAGACTCGGCCAGACGTCCTATGGACCAACCACGTGACCTAGCACTGACGAAGGACAAAATATATTTCTAGACACTAAGACTTCCTTCGCAATACTATTATTATTATTATAGTTATAAGGATAAAATGATTTCAAACCAATTTTAACGAACTGGACTTTGGACACATCATTATACTTTCTCACAAAGAGAAATTATTGTAACCGAGCATTTTTTACCTCGAGATTATGATGGATCTCTATAGTTTCATGTACCTCCAAACTCAAGAAAGTTGATCTTACAATTCTGTATTGTAGCTGTGTATGCCCATTTGTTTGTATGTCCGTCTGTCTGTATGCACCTTTCTCTGTCTGTCCGCCCCTCTGTCTATATATCTGTCTATTCCTCTGTCTGTCCCTCTGTATGTCTGTCCCTCTGTATGTCTGTCCCTCTGTATGTCTGTCCCTCTGTATATCTGTCCCTCTGTATATCTGTCCCTCTGTATGTCCGCCCCTCTGTCTGTATATCTGTCTATTCCTCTGTCTGTCCCTCTGTCTGTCTGTACCTCTGTCTGTCTGTCCCTCTGTCTGTCTGTACCTCTGTCTGTCTGTCCCTCTGTATATCTGTCCCTCTGTCTGTCCGCCCCTCTGTCTGTCCGCCCCTCTGTCTGTCCGCCCCTCTGTCTGTCTGTCCCTCTGTCTGTCCCTCTGTCTGTCTGTCCCTCTGTCTGTACCTATGTCTGTCTGTACCTCTTTCTGTCTGTACCTCTTTCTGTCTGTCCCTCTTTCTGTCCCTCTGTCTGTCTGTCCCTCTGTCTGTCTGTCCCTTTGTCTGTCTGTCCCTCTGTCTGTCTGTCCCTCTGTCTGTCTGTCCCTTTGTCTGTCTGTCTGTCCCTCGGTATGTCCGCCCCTCTGTCTGTATATCTGTCTATTCCTCTGTCTGTCCCTCTGTCTGTCTGTACCTCTGTCTGTTTGTACCTCTGTTTGTCTGTCCCTCTGTCTGTCTGTACCTCTGTCTGTCTGTCCCTCTGTATATATGTCCCTCTGTCTGTCCGCCCCTCTGTCTGTATATCTGTCTATTCCTCTGTCTGTCCCTCTGTCTGTACCTATGTCTGTCTGTCCCTCTGTCTGTACCTCTTTCTGTCTGTCCCTCTGTCTGTACCTATGTCTGTCTGTCCCTTTGTCTGTCTGTACCTCTGTCTGTCCCTCTGTCTACCTGCCCCTGTGTCTGTCTGTTCCTTTGTCCCTCTGTGCCTCTGTAGCTGAGGCTACAGCCGAAACTGTTTAATGGATTTTGTTAAGGCTGGTATTTAGATGTGGTATGATCATAACAGGGCAAAATAAGGATTTTGATCCCAACTCTAATACTGATATATATTTTTTAAATTGAATAATGATTTAATCTAGAGGGTTAGTGTGAATAAGGTTGTTTATAATAATTACGACCCAACCACATTCATTTGGGGGAAGAAGATGTGAAAAACCACAGTGATAAATCATAATGTGAGAACTACATTCCCGGTGCCTTCAGTTTGGGTTAAAACCTTGACCCCCTCGTGATAATAGCTCTAGTATATCTTGAACTTGCCGGTTTAGACAGAATGACCAACCGTGCAAGTACTACAGGTGAGGACAAGATAACTGTTCCGTTGGGTTTAAAATGTAGTTGACCATCGAACCACGACACATTGCTTTGAAATAACCTTCACATGTCACTCGCTTCAATGGCTGAACGGTCTAAGGCATCACTCTCATTTTGTACCGACCTACCGATGAGGGTTATATTAGGGTTCGAATCTCGGTTGTGTCTACTGTGGCTGGGTTTTTTCCCAAAAGTTTTCCCACTCTCCTTCCACGTCAATGCCGGTAGTTTCGCTCTAAAATGCTTCCTTACTCATCTCTACCTCATTATAGAATGAAAATAATAATTATTATTATATTGCCTGTCTGGGTTACCTCATTCTGTAGTTCAATTTGTGGAAATATTAACCAGTACTAATGTACCGTTACCCAGGGGACGCCCGAATGTACTAATCGTACATCCTTTCCGTGGAGGCTCTTTCCATGTCCCGATGATATGAGATGATGGTGATAGTGAGTATAAGGGTGTAGAACCGGTGGAAACAATTAAACCTAACTTAAGGATAACTAACCAAACCTTGGTGACCGTTGGGTCGGGTAAAACACCCAAGGTACCAGCCGGGACTCGAACCCGGGATCCTTAGGCTCGTAGCCAGCTGCACCGACCACTACATCACGGGGATGGCTACCCCATTAGAGTAAATTATCGTATATGCGTATAACCCGAATAGGTAGTCAAACGTGGTAGTAAAAATAAACCTCTGCATGTCATTTAGTTCACTCTTGAATGGACTCTCTATGGAAGTAAATTAGTCCACTTTCGAATGCAGATTATCAAAGTATAACGTTTAGTCCACTCAAACAGGAGACTTCTTCAAATGACAGATAGTCCATTCTAGCATGTAGCCCCCTATACCGGGGGTGTTTAGTACACTCTTGCTTGTAGTGGACAGTGAACCGCTTCCCCCCTACCCCCGACCCCTTTTTCCCTTGTGTCGGGATGAAAAGGGCGCAAATAAACGCAGTCCCAGGTTTAAATTGAGGGAGGATTGAAGTGGCGTGAGAGACGAAGAGAAATAGGGGTGGAAGAGGGGTAGGGTCACACTGTGACATGAACCCACACCCTTCTCGCCTCCTTCCCCACCCCCCACTCCGGCTCCCTCCCTACAAACCTGCTCGTCCCCAGTGTCCCTCGCAGATTCAACTTTAATTGAAAATGACAAAATCCCCATTCAAATGGTAATGAAGTACTAGTGGAATCCTATTAAGATAAAATAAATGTATAAACAAATCAATAGCGCCAATGCTTGGCTGCTAGGGGTCTGCTATTTTTTTTATTTTTTTTTATTTTTTTTTTAGTTTGTGACGTTGGGGAAAAGGGTCAAATCGGTGGTGACGGAAAGAAGACACTTGCCTATAGTCCCTCCGTCAAGAAAAAGGGAAGGGCGGCTGTAACGTCGCAACAACTTAACTAAGCGGCAGCTTAAAACTTAATTGAGTAAATAATTAGAGTGATTAACACGTGGTTTTCGACGGGCTCCTAATTGATGATCAGCCCTCCCCCCTCCCAGGGAAAGCACTCTACATTTCATTTAACACCGGATAGCTTATGTGATTGATTAGCACGCCTGATTATGCTGATGAATATTCGTTTTGATTCTGAGGTATTTTAGACTTTGTGTGATCTTCCATCCTCCTTTAAGAAAGAGTGAGGTATAAGATACAAATGTGCCTAAGAAATAGGAAAGTGGGACGGTGGTGTATGGGGCACTGTCGATTCAACTATAGAAGCTGTAAACAGATGGATTGCGTGCGCACTTCATAGTAGGTAGGATTAAATAGTGGAGTATTAAGTGGGAATTAATACAGTAAATTGCCAGCAGACTTCAGTTCAGTTAGTCAAAGCCATATAGCTGAATTTTAATTACTCTGTACATTCTGTCCGAGGTAAAAGTAGTTATTAGGGATAGGGGAGCAAGGTTAGGTTAGGTTAAGCTAGGCTGGGCTAGCATTGGGCAATCTACTTTGGGAGAGAAATCTTACTCCAAGTTAGTAGTTCCCAATCCACCTTGGGAGAGTAATCATGTTACAAGGTAGTAGCTCCCAAGCCACCTTGGGAGAGTAATCATGTTACAAGGTAGTAGCTCCCAAGCCACCTTGGGAGAGTAATCATGTTA
>CABFWO010006499.1:0-24808 GCA_902155825.1 Timema genevievae | reverse complement strand
GGGGGGGGTCACGGTGAGTTATCACTGGCTTCAGGTGGTTCAAGATATGTAAAAGGCTGGAAACCAATGTTCTAGCATATTGAGAACAGGATAAAGAAGTTGAATTTAGAAATAAACCACATTGAAATGCACTTAGAGAGAGGATGTTAAACCACACGGTCGTATGTTTCTCTTAAAAAGAAGACAATCATACTATTTTCACGCATTATGTTTTTTTTATAAAAACGGAATTATTATAATTTAAATATATGAACTTAATTTATTTCTATCACTTACTAGACTACCTGTTCAGGTTATACCCGTATACATGATAATGACTCTAGTGGGGTAAGGAAGGAAGAATTTTAGAGGTAATCTACCTGTATTTGCGTGGAAGGATAGTGGGAAACCATTTAGAGAAAACCATTCTCAGTATACACGACTGGGATTAAAGCCCCGATCTCACCGTCATCAGCAGGCCAGTCCAACAAGAGAGTAACTCCCTAGACGATTCAGCCACTGAAGCGGGTACTTTAAAATTAATTTCAAACTTTAACCGACATATTTATATTTTGTTATTAATTATTTTGATATAATTACATGTTCAAATAATATAATATAAACACCATGGTTGTAATTGTAGCAAGAAAACAAGAGTTGGCAGCTCGAGGCAGCTCGCCCGTTGCCGAGAGAGTGAGTATTGAGGAGTTGTGGGGGTGTGTCTGCGCTGTTGCCACGTCAAACTAGGTAAAGGGGAGAGGGAGAAGGAGGGTTTTACCACATGGTTCACAATTAGGCCTTTATGGTAACATCAGAAACAAAATGACGTATAGTTTTTCTGCAGTGACGAATAATGTCTTTCCTGAGAAATAAATGCAACTTGTTCAAATATATGAGCATTACTAATTCGGAGCTCACTAAGCTTATCTCACAGATGATTAACCGAGGTAATGGATACATAATTACTAAAAATAGGACGCTAGAATCCTCTATTCCTCGAATTCCACGAATCCTGTGATATTCTAGAGATTTGAGATTCGTAAAATATAAAAAAAATATCTCGAATACAATGAAGACCTCAAACATGAAATAAACAATTTCAAGCAATCGGTAAAACAAATTATATAGACTTTCGTACTTGGGAGAGTATCAAAATTAATAAAAAAGTGACCCGCCTCGATGGCGTAGTTGGCTAACGCGCCGGTTTCGTGTTGAGCTAGACTGCTGAGGACAGGGAGCTCGAGGTTCAAATCTCGCTCGGGTGAATTGAGGTGGTTTTCCCTAAACGGTTTCCTTCTCTCCCCCCACGCAAATGTGGGTTCGCTTCCTCTAAAATTCAACCTTCTCAATTCCTTATCCATTAGCTTAGTTAGTACTTAAGCGTATAAACCAAACGGGTAGTAAGATGCGGTGCTAATTAAATAAAAAAGTGTATAAATTTACTCAAAGTGTTCTCTTTGTTTGTTTCTGACGTAATAGACACGACAGATAGAATATCATTTGTCAGTGGAACTAAGCCTTAATCAACTCTTTTTTAAGATAAGATAAGACATGAAAAAATGTAGTGATTTATTGTAACACAGCGTGATAAGAAAAAAGAATAACATGTTATGTTAAATTATTTATTTTGAGAAAAAATAGTTTAACAATTTTGGAATGAATATTAACAACAGTTAAAAAAGCATGAAACATTCTTAAAATTAAGTTTTAAATATTTTCACTTCAACTAAAATTGTATAGTTTTAAAGATTCAAGGATTCGAATTTGGATTAGAGATTTGAAAGAAAATTTAAGATTAGGATTCTAGATTTAGATTCGAGAAATATAGGCTTTGAACGATCTGTAAATTAATTACTCTCGAACCAAAAATCGCATCAGAATGAGATTATATGCATCCTTCGTTTAGCAATGGAGAAATGGGGATCAGTTTAACTTTAATTTTTAGGTGACCTGGTGGTCTAGTGCTAAGGTGTCAGCCTTCTATGCTGAAGGTCCGGGGTTCAATCCTCGGTCCCGGCACATATTTATCTGATTGCCAAACCCTTCCTTCACCTCTGACAAGACGTGTTTTAATCACAACTTGTGAATGTGTGGAATGCCAGGCCTTCACCGTGGTTCGAATCCCACGTTAAACTGTAGGTCCTCCATTTCATCTCACAATCACCCTACCATTACACATTAGTGTAAGTGCGTACAACCGAACGGCTAGCAAGCTAATAATAAGAATAATAAAAACTTTAATTTCAAGATAATTTTTTCAATTTACCTGTATTTTTTAAAATATGGCAAAACACTTTCATTGGTCTCAAATCTACTGTTATTATTTTAAAGTAGAATACAAAAAACCACATCCCTATATGACTCCTTGTTCGAGCTGTATTGCCTACCTAGGCTAGGTGTTATCCATGAAGATTGCGGGAGGTGGAGGGGATTTAAGGACGGGCTCATAAGGAGACCTAGCTCTTTGAAAATCAAAATAATTTATTAACACTTTCACATTTTTTATTTATTTTAGTACCGAGTTTTACTACCCATCTGGACTATACACATAGTACTAATTATGCTAATGTCTTAGGTATCAGGAAGGTTGAATTTAGAGGAAATGTACTAGCATTTGAGTGGAGGGAGATTGGCAAAATATTTAGGAAAACCACCCTTAGTACATCCAACTGCGGTTCGAATCCCAATCTCTCCGTCATCGGTGGTTTAGTATATTACGAGAGTGATGCCTTAGACCATGAAACCATCGAAGCGAATATTAACACCCCTAGAAATAAGATTTTGTTCACTCATAGAAGGTAAACGTGTAATAATAGTTTTGAAACCCATGAATATCTTAATTCAGGAACGTCTCGTAGGTTGTTTATTTGTGGGAGTGTACTATTGAACTGTTCACTCTCCATCACTATCCATTTTACTGACAACACACACAATAATGTAATATTATAATTAGCTCTAAAATACAAAGTTTGATACTAAACAACTGTCAAATATCCACCATATGAACCTTTTAAACAAAATTTATAAACTAGCTAGGGCCTACTCATTTTGAATATAGTAATGTAAAATAAGGCACACACGTTGTTATCAAAAGGGTGGAATAATATATATTTTTTAGATAAATATTATTTAGACACCTAAAAAGTAAGTTTTGGAGTCTGCTGCTGTAATAATAAGCAGTGCTGTAAATTGTTTCCAGGGGAAGCAGAGCTGTGATATGTTCTTGCTAGCTTGGTCCCCATTTGACCAATCACTAACAGGATCATCATATTTTCGTTTATACCTGGACAATGAATATTTTATTGAGTGATAAGAACAATTCACATGCACATTTTAAAATAACTATGCTTAAACTGAAATCATTCCATGACACGAAACTTGTAATAAGGAACTTTGAATAACTTAATAATTGCATGATTTAGCCTTGCGTAAATAATATTATTTTCCGCACACCGGGATTCATATCAAAGTCTCAAAGAAGTTCCTTAACGGTATTGACCATAGATGGTGTACATGACACAGCACTATTTACTATGTATACTTTATATACAGGATGTACTATACATTTATACATTATAGGTATGTCTATAAATATAAATAAATTATAGCAGGTCTATTCTTCAATTTGAGTCTCTCCTTGCAGGTAAAGACGCGAGCGTTGGGATGACGACACTCGCTGGTCACATGACTCCTCCCAGGAAGAAGCTCGAGCCCCCGGATGGAGGTTGGGGGTGGATGGTGGTGGTTGGAGTTGCGATCACTAATGTAAGTAATATCAAGTGACATTAAGGGAGACTGTCCCGCAGGTAACCGCCCACAGGCAACCTCTGGATCAAATGCCCGCGAATATTGTCTTTTGTGGGTCACTTGAAGGTCTAGGAGAGGCTGGTTACATGTCTAGGGGAGCCTGGTTATAGGTTTAGAGGAGCCTGGCTACATGTTGGGGGAGCCTGGTTACATGTATAGAGGAGCCTGGTTACATGTCTAGGGGAGCCTGGTTACATTTCTAAGGTAGCCTGGTTACATGTTTAGGGGAGCCTGGTTACATGTCTAGAGGAGCCTGGTTACTATGTCTAGAGGAGCCTGGTTACATGTCTAGAGGAGCCTGGTTACATGTCTAGGGGAGGCTGGTTACATGTCTAGAGGAGCCTGGTTACATGTTTAGAAGAGCCTGGTTACAAGTTTAGGGGAGCCTGGTTACATGTATAGAGGAGCCTGGTTACATGTATAGAGGAGCCTGGTTACATGTCTAGAAGAGCCTGGTTACAAATCTAGGGGAGCCTGGTTACATGTATAGAGGAGCCTGGTTACAGGTCTAGGGGAGCCTGGTTGAGATTTGAACACAAACCTTCCTGTCACTGGCAAACCAAACTAGAGCTATTCCATATGTCCACTGTTGAGTGTGTAATTGATACTAATCATTTTATCAAACCTTATTATTGCAAACCATTTGATTTGGATTATTAAATTATAAAATTAGTTTAAGTGAAAAAAAATCATCTAAATTCTTTGTGCTATAAAATTAGGCCTTTTAGATAACATTAAATGTGGCGGAAATCAAGAAAGCTAAACACATTAAATCTGTTTTTTAAATACAATGTTTTTCTGCACAAATATTTATACAAACATAACACAATCAAACGACTTAACATATTTTTGTATTTATATCCATCTCGTATATCTTCTTAATATATATAATTCTTCTGTACGTGTGTATGTCACTGAACTCCTCCTAAACGGCTGGACCAATTTTGATGACATTTTTTTTGTGTGTGTTTGAGTGGGTCCGTGGATGGTTTAGATTCACAATTGGACTTGGTAGGTGGCGCTGCAATCGGGTTCTAGGATTTTTATTTTATTTCTTAGGGAAATTTTTTAGGGGGGATATTTTTGGCTTTTTTTTTTAGATTTTTCGCATATCAGAACATGTAGCCTCAAAATTTCACCACCCCCACCACCACCCCAATATTTATAATAATGAATATAATATTAATAATTGACCGTTAAAACCTTCAATTATGCCACCCAAACGAAAAGCCAACGTTTGGGCAGGACAACGTCTGTCAGGTCCGCTAGTATATATATATATCTCGTAAAAAATATCGTATTTGAGATTTTGATGGATATTGACGTTCCATGGCTACTAAAACCGATAAATGAATTTTTGAGATGCCTTATGTCACTGTATGTATCTTATCTTGACCCATACCATTTTATCGATCGGACTAAAACTTGGTAACTAGGGTTTTCATAATTTAGATTAGTGGGTACTTTACATGAGCGGTCATTTCCAATTTTTTAAATCATATTTCTTCAACTCTTTTTTAAGACACAAAATAACCCATCATTGCAACCGGCCCCGTGGTGTAGTGTTCATTGGACCTGCCTACGAGCCTAGGTATCCCGGGTTCGATTCATAGCTGGTAACTTTGGTATTTTTCCTGAAATAATAACACCCCAACTGTCACCAGGCTTTTGTTAGTTAGGCTTAAGTTAGGTTTAAGTGGTTCCACACCCTCATGCTCACTATCACCATCACCTCATCTCATCGGGACATGGAAAGAACCTCCACGGAAAGGATGTACGATTAGTACATTTGGGCGTCCCCTGGGCAATGGTACACTAGTACTCTCTAATATTTCCACTCCTGGGCTACGAGTGATTTAGCCCAGATGCCCAATATTAATATTATACCTATCATTACAAAGCTGTAGTAATATTAAATTTGAAACATATTTTTATAAAACCAATAATTTCTGATATATTGACATTTTTATTTCAAATTGAAGTCTATGAAATGGTGAGTTGATGGTTATGCTATTTGGTGAACAGAGATACTAGTTTTTTTCTCAATACGATCCTGTAACAGTGTAAACTATTTCAGTTATGATCTTTGGTGGATTATGATGCTCTTATTTATCTAATGTCTCTGCAACAATGTATATTGCTTAGTTTCACATATCTTACGAACTTTAATAACAGTCAATTCAGCGTATGAGTGGTGGTAACTGACAGCTAGCATTTACAGGGCTGTCTACTCTTTAGTTCCAGTGATCAGACATTGAAGCCAAACAGCGCTAGCATCTTTCCATTTTGGCACACGAGCAATTCAAATATTAGATAGAAGTTTGAACCAAAAATATTTAGTTTTTTTATTTTAAGTAGTCTACTATGGAGACCAGAGAAAATAATTAATCGCTTAAAAATATAACCTTATTATTAGCAACACATCAACAATAATAATTGGTTACTAATGATTGTTGAATCATTTTACAGTTGCTTAGTAATACTAAATATATTCTCTTTTTAAATAAATTAGCTCTCTACACGGGAGATTTGGGAGAGGAGGGTGGGACTTTATATACATTGACATTGTATTACATTTAACTTGTAGACATATTTTTATAAATAATTAATAGGATTACCTTGCATTACACCGACATGGAATATCTTATAAGAAAAGTCATAGTTTAATACGTCTAGGAAAGGCTGACACTTTTCAGAGTAAACCGAGTCTACTAAATTTCACAGTTTTTTTTAGAAAATGTCTATTCTATTAGTGGATATTAATTATAGTTTTTTGAAATATATTTTACTTCATAATATGCTTCATAGTAGGGTCAAGACCACTAAAAGCGCTGTGCCTAATGCGTTGACAAACCAGCTTCGGTAGCTCTGCCAGTTACCAGTCAGGTCAAAGCTATTTAGTAATAAGTGGTGTTAAAGGGTGTGATACGAGGGATTCTGAACTATCTATAGTCGTAAACTCAGAGGCTGATTAGCTTTATCTTGTGCTAGTAGCTTTAGAAACAATCATGTACTTAAACATCAGAATGGTAGATAATAATAATACATCTTTCTGTACCTTTATTTTAATATTGTTTAAACTTTAAATAATGCGGTATTAAATCAATTTTCTTTCAAGATTAAGGGGAGGATTTTAACCCTTCCCACACTACTTCCAACACCTGGCTACTATCTTAAACTTTTTTTTAAAAATATTTAATTACTTTTTAAACGACTCGATTACTTTCCTTATTTACCTAGGGGGGAATGGGGAAGAATAAATGTTACAATACAAACGCACAAACTCTCTCATATTGTATTTTATATCCTGGAAGAAAATGTACAAAAAAAGATTTTCGGTAGTAGACCCTCTCCATTAAAACATATTCTGTTAATCACAATAAACACTCTTTATATGTAAATTAAAAAATATTTTTAAGTACTTCCAACAAATTTCAAATTTTTAAAAATAATTTAGTTGTAAATTACTCTGAAATTATCTTTAATTTGTAAAAATAAAAATGTATGAGGCGTCACTCTCGCAATAATCCGGATTGATGATGACGAGTAGATCGGGGTTAGAGTCCCGGTAGGATGTGCTGAGGCTAGTTTTTCCTAATGGTTTCCCAATCTACCTCCATGCAAATGTGAGTACATTTCCTATAGGCTCAACCATTCGCATCTCTAACACACTAGAGTAATTACTTGACATACGTGTAGCCCAGACTCACAGTGAGACGCATTGACACACAGAAAAGGTCTGGCCTACACTCGTCACACTATTGTAAACAAATGAATTAGATTAAACTAGTTGGTCGTTGCAGCGATGGCCACAGATTCTTACACTGAAATGTATTTTAAACTTTCTATTGGGAAAGGATCTATATAATAAGCCCACACTCACGTTTTAGTTAAAAGTTTATTCGTCAAAGGCTATCAACTTTACTTAGATATTTAGTTTTCGGTGTGTAATTTGAATCAAAACGTATTTCCTCCCCCCCCTTCACGGCCCGATGAGAGCTTTAAAATGACTCCCATCCCAGATCTCTATCTATTCGTTGCACCAAACCACTCAAGTAACGATTGAGCTGATATTATTTTTAAACAGAGACAAATATTTTACTTACCAATATACATAATAGATACACAAATCATGGTTTTCATGGTGATGTGAACAAAGAATGATTGTACAGATGAACCACTGCCCACACAGAAAGAAAAGATGGAAAATTCGCTAGGAAAATTGGGTTTTAGTTTTAGGTCACTATTTTTACCGGAATCTTGATTTCCTAATCTTTAAAATGAGTGTTCATTGGTCAAAATCTGTTCAGTCATTTCCTAGTAGTTTCTATTAATGCAAACGGGCTTATCAAATTATATATAAGATATATGATAAAGTGATAAAATGTGATAATGAAAACGAGAGTGTAAGTGTTTGAGTGTGTGAGTGTGGAAATGAGAGTATGAATGAGATAGTGAGTGTAAGAGACTGAGAATGAGGAATTGAGAGAGATCTATTGAGTGTGAGCGAGTGATAGTGAGAGTATGTGTATGAACTAGAAAGAGAAATACCGGGAGAAGAGAAAAAGCGTGTGTGTAGGAGGGGAGAGAGTGTGTGTGTGAGAGAGAAAGAGAATATATCAGGGAGAATGCATGATAAAGTGTGTGAGAGACTTTGTGTGTGTCTGTGTGTGAGAAAGAAAGAGTAAAATTTTGAGAGAGATATTGTGTGGAAGATAGAGAAAATGTGAGGGCTTGTAAGAGAGAGTTTGAGAGAGAAAGTTAGAGAGGAAGAGATTAGTTTAAAGAAAAAAAAATCAGATTGAGAGAGAGTTAGAGAAAAAGTTAGAGGGATAAATTAAGAGAGCGAGTTTGAGATAGAGTGGGTTTAAAATAGAGATTGGGTTTGAGAGAGGGAAAGTGAGTTTGAGATAGAGAGAGTGAGATAGAGAGTGTGATAGAGATGGTGAGATAGATATAGTCAGATTGTGAGATTGACAGCGAGTTTGAGATAGAGGGATTTTGAGAGAGAGAACGTTTGTGTGAGAGCGTTCAAGAGAGAGAGAACGTTTGAGAGAGAGAGCGCGTTTGAGAGATAGCTTAAAACAGAAAGAGTATAATAAATAATGTGAGAGAAATTGTGTGATAAAGAGTGTATGTGAGGGTAGATAGTGTGTGAGAGAAGGGATAAAGTGAGAAAGAGAGAATGATAAAATATTACATTAGAGAGAGTGTTTTATAGAGTGAGCGTGCGTGTGTGTGTGTGTGTGTGTGTGTAAGAGGAGAGAGAGTATGAATTAATGTGTGTGAGCGTGAGAGAGTTTGATAGATATATTATTATTATTATTTATAGAACCGCGTCTTACTACCCGTTCGGGTTATACGCTTTGATAGATATAGATAATATGAAAATATACAGGTCAATCCAAAAGTCACGCAACCTAAAGAAAAAAACTTATATTTGTGCCATATAATATATACATCTAATGTAAACCATGTAAACCAAACAATACACCTTAAGGAAATCACAGGTGTTGAAAGTATGATCCTCCTTCTCTGCAACACAATTTCACTCGTTTAACCATATTTCTAGACACACGATGAATCATTGCCTGGGGTATGGTTACAATGCACCTCTCAATGTTGGTTTGCACTTCAGCCAAGGTTCAAGGGTTGTTTGCATACACTGTCTGTTTTAATTATCCTCACATAAAAAATCAGATGGCGTTTGGGATGCACATTAATACACAATCAGTTTATTTAATTTAGAGTAAATGTACCTTCAATTGCATGGAAGGAAAGTAGTAGATTATTTAGGAAAAAAACTCTCAGTATAACTATCCGGGATTCAAACCCCGTTATTCCTGTTATTGGCAGTCCAGTACATTGTGAGAGTGACACCTTAGGTCACTCGTCCATTGACTCTGGTCATAATATTTGCCGATCACATGACTTGACGTATGAATATAAAAAAGTTAATCTAATAACATTTCTGTCTAATAAGGTTTTTTTCCCTATAAAATTGAGCTGTGCATTATTTTTCTGTTAATGTTGCTCGTTTAAAATCCTTGAACCTTCTGTGAGAGTTCAAATAATGCTCGGTTAATGTTAAAATAGCGTGGAGGTTGAAAAATAGAGACTGTTTATTTATATTTTAAATCTTGGTTTGATTTATTTTTGGTGTATTCATGATCTAGGCGTATTATATCCTCTTGAACTCCAAGATGGTCTTAGATTCCTATCTGTAAAATCTCACCTTCCTCGTTACAACAGTAAACTCCTATCTGTACAACCTCCTTTACCTTCCTCGTTACAACAGTGAACTCCTATATGTACAACATCTGTTACCTTCCTCGTTACAACAGTGAACTCCTATCTGTACAACCTCTGTTACCTTCCTCGTTACAACAGTGAATATAAATTACGTACCAATAAAGTGCTACGTTCCTCTAAAACACCCTCAGTACATCCTACTGTTATTCAAATCCCGATATACCCGCCATCGTTAGTCTAGCAAGAGTAACGCTTTAGAGAACATTCGACCACCGAGGCGGGTAACAACTTAAATTTAAATGGGATATTAACTTTTTATGAACATTATTTGTAGAGACGTAGACAAAGGCACCAGCTTACACTTGTCTGGTTTATTGGAAAAGGTGTGATTGCAGCTCAAATCCTGATTGGGTGCAGGGAGGAGTTTTTCTTAAATGATGTCCTACTCTCCCTCCAAGCATACGTGGCTACAATTGCCTTAAAATTCAACCCTCCTCATTACTACTTCAATTAGTGTGAATATGTTGATAGCGTGGAGGGTAATAAGAAGTGGAAGTCTTAATTTTATGGTAATTAAGAGTGATAATTTCTATAGTTGATGATGGGGTGTATACTTTTTCATAGAACACAACATTTTTGTTAAAATAAATCAAACATTGCACCAGAATCATTCCATAGGATAGTTAGCCTAGATGTATGTAATTTTTTAGTTAGTAAAATAAAACTCAAGTATGAATCTTTTAGGTAAAGGCCAATATTTTTACTTCTCTTATAAACATATTTTTTTTCTTTCTAAATCTGAAATACTATGATGTACAATACATTATATTGACTGTGAATATGTGTTTTGTTGGTCCCACTGACATTCCCCTCCTTTCTTAGTTACATTTTTAAAACCAGTACCCGCCTCGGTGGCGTAGCTAGCTAACGCGCCAGTCGTGTTGAGTCAGACCACCGAGGACGGGGAGATCGAGGTTCGAATCTCGGTCGGGTGAACTGGGAGTGGTTTTTCCTAAAT
This sequence comes from Timema genevievae, assembly GCA_902155825.1. Lineage (NCBI taxonomy): Eukaryota > Metazoa > Arthropoda > Insecta > Phasmatodea > Timematidae > Timema > Timema genevievae. The sequence goes on along the minus strand of CABFWO010006499.1, from coordinate 13,752 downwards.
GGTTTTCCACTCTCCCTCCACGCAAATGCGGGTTCACTTCCTCTAAATTCAACCTTCCCAATTCCTAATCCATTAGTGTAATTAGTACTTAAGCGTATAACCTGAACGGGTAGTAAGACGCGGTGCTAAAATTAAAATTAAGTTAAAATTTTAAAACCAGTAAAGTGTATCCACAGTGTTGAACTTTAAAAATCCACAGAGATCGTGTTTATAAATATGTCATTTTCAAAATAATAAAGGGGTTAGTGAAAACAAATCTCATTGTTACACTCGTAACAAAAAATACACTTACGTTTAATTTTAAACTTAAATAAACATAAGATTTTATTTTATGTTTAATTTTAAACTTAAATAAACATAAGATTTTATTTTATTTCCAGAAATAAGATTAAAATTAAGTTTATCAAGGTGTATGGTTCTTTTATTTTTAAGTTAGTACGTGAAGGAATTAAACATGAACCAAAGTCTGTCACACCCGTAACACATTGTATAGTCGTGACACTGTACTCTATATGTTATGTAAGCCTGTGATAAACATATTTATTAATCCAATGTATGTTTAACCTTAGTTAACTATATAAATGCATGGAGTTTTTTTTATTGTGAATTTAAAGAAGTTCATGGAGCGAAGATAATCTGTGTTATGAGTGATAATAAATATATTGCTGAACAAAGAATGATTAAACAAAATATGGGAACGAGTAAACACTATCCCACGAGTACAATTATTATTATTATTATTATTATTATTATTATTATTATTATTATTATTATTATTATTATTATTATTATAAGCACCGCGTCTTACTAACCGTTCGGGTTGTACGCACTTACGATAATGTGCAATGGTAGGGTGATTGTGAGATGAAATGGAGGACCTACAGTTTAACGTGGGATCCGAACCACGGTGGAGGCCTGGCATTCCACACATTCACGAGTTGTGATTAATACACGTCTTGTCAGAGGTGAAGGAAGGGTTTGGCAATCAGATAAATCTGTGCTGGGAGCAAGGATTGAACCCCGGACATCCAGAACAGAAGTCTGACACCTTACCCTTAGACCGCCAGGTCACCACGAGTACAATCAAAGCACCGCCTTATGAAAGCAGATCCATACGGTTTCCTTGTTTGCTATACTTCCAAATAGATTGCGCAAAATTGTGATGTCCTTGGACAAAATATCAATACATTTTGTTATGAAGATGTTTACACAGACTCGTCTGATGAAGAACTTGTTGAAGTAAATGATAACGAGGAGAATAAGTATTTACCCCCTCCCCTCACCACTGCTACACCAAGCAGTGTAGACCTGAAAATAGGAATATAATGAATGGCTTGGTACAATTTCCAGGGAAGAAGCATATATGTTCGTATTTGTCACCTGATAAGGGTGGGGAAATTAAAACTATGTTTTTAAATAAGTGTCGTGGCAAACAGTTATTAGAATGGATGAAAGAAAAAGTTGTTCCTTTTTCTGTAAATCAGATTCAAAAAGTTCTTCCAGAACTTAGCATGAAAGTTGTCGGGGGCAGAATTTATGAGTTTTCAATATATATTGTTGTTTGAAAAATCATGATATTTTTATTAAACCTCTTTGGTAATCCACATTAATATAATTTCATAGAAGATTGTTAAGATTTTTTTAATGCAAGTTTTTTTTTACTATTTACTGAATGTACTTGTTCAAGTTGCCGGTGAAATGTTTGTAAAAAGTATTTTGTTTGCTTAAATATTTAGTTCCATAAGGATTATCCCACTTTTAATAGATTTATTAAATACATAATTTACTGAATTTAAAATATACATGAAACCATTGATTTATTTTAAATGTGTTTAAGCATGAATTATTCATGGAAGATATTATTTTAAATAATAATACTCGCAAACAAAATATAACCTTTCCATCAAAACCTTTAGTTTTTAATTTTAATGTAGGCCAAAAACATAATATTTGTACTAGGTCATACCCGTTTAAATTAATGTCACAACCGTAAGAGAATAGAACAAATTTTAACGAAGGCAGTTAGAGCTGTAATATCAAGCCCTCTTTCGTGGGGAATGACTACAATGTTATTTTTCAAAATTAGTTATTATTATATAGTTGTTTTAACACACATCACAGAAAAATCTAATGAACCAAACACTCTTGTAGGATAATGTATATAATCTATTACACACGTAACAAACATTTAAATTACTTTATGAAAGACTTAAGGACTTTGCTACCTCCGACGTCACGGCCTGTCAAGAAAGGATTTCCCACGTTAGTGAATTTACGTTTTACTCAAAGAGTTTTAAAGATATAACATTGATGCAAAAACCATAAATTCTTAAATAGTATTAAAAATAGTCCAAAAGCGTCACACTTTTTTTTTACCTTTAAGTAGTTTTTTTTGCAAAAGGATTTTTTATAAATCCTCTACAACTTAGGCAATTGATCTGTTGAGGTCTTGATCACAAGAATGGTCTGTAGGAATCTTCATACCAGGATGAAGATTAAAAAAGTCCGTGGTAGTATTTGTCTATCTAGAATAGGAAACGAGGAAAGGGTAAAATTAAAAAGCAAGTCCATGTTTCCAAGGCGCGAATATTAAAGTGACTGTGTAAACTCGTCAGAGGAAGAAGGAAATAGTTATCAGCACATAGACCTGAGCCCTTTCAGGGTGATCTAATTTATTCCCTATCTTTATATTTTGTAAATTGTCGTTAACATATGTCACACCCGTAACTGCGGAGTTTCTCTTCAGTAGATGCGTTCAATTAAATTATTATATAAATACTGCCTTTGTGGTCTAGTGGTCAGAATCTCTGGTTACAGACCCAGAGATATCGGGTTCGATCCTTAAAAGTGGTTCCAGATTTATGAGAAGAAGTGGGGGTTTGTTGGGGTGATCACGTGACACTCTATATCCACAGAAGTTGGCACTATCTTTGTCAACAGATCGCAGCCTCTCGGTTGGTAAGGCTCGATTGCGGCTGACGACATAGACATTTTATATTAATATCGACCGTTCTTGAATACTTGTCGTGAACATAGCATTTGAACCAAATTTTTCCCATATTTTAATATGTTCCTGGCCAAATGCTATTATCCTCTTAATATTCATTCTAGAAAGATTTAGATTATTATGAGTAGACAATTAAACTAAAATCATTTACTGAATCAATATTTTATATAATTTGGTCAAAAATAGTTTTTGTTATAAGAACTGAAAAAAAAAACCCTGAGCTTAGGTCGAATTCCTTTCCATCCCAGCCCTCATCCAAGAACTCTATATGAGTACTGTGGGCAATGCGAATACCTCCCTAATATTAAAACGTGTTCTACCCTCGTTGGGTAGTGGTCAGGGGGTTCGAATTCATTTCTCAGGAAAATACTTTGTTACCGGGTGAAGACTGAAATAACATTGTATTGGTTTTGTGTGTTCATAAAAATTAAAGCACCATTTTAATTACTAAATACTTAACATTTTACAAAAAATAATAATAATGATTACCTAGTGGGTAATCAGTAAATGTTTATGAAATGTACAATTATACACACTTTTTATATTCAAAATAATTTTAAACAGCTTTTTTATATCTTAAATATTTATCCAAAATCTTCAACGCTATTTAATGTAAGATGTATTTTAAAAGGCTAAAATAATATTTTAAAACATATTTAGCATCAATGGCATTTTCTTATTTACATTTCAAAGGTATATTTGCATACATGCACAATATTTATTTTTTTAGGAATATCCTATTATAATTATGATTATAAATAATTATGGATAAGCTGGGAGTAAATTGCACATGCATAGTGGTATAGGGTGTCAATAAAGTTTGATAGTGACGTTCTTTTACAGTAAAAACTAGAACTCAAAAGTATCACACATTTAACTAGTTCAAAATCAATATTTAATTTGTCAATATATTTTTATCCGTTGTTGAAGTGTATAGTGGTCCATAAACCAATTTAAATGCTTCTCCTACGATTAAAAAATAAAATAAACAGATAAACGATAAACGTACCTGAACTATTAACATCAGTAACAAACTTTATTGCTAGCCTCTAAATTCTTAACAATACTTGAATTTATAGTCACTAGTATTGTAGTATTAATACTCCAGATGATACATTAAAATATTCTCCTGTTCGTTTTAATTGTATCCGCTTAGAGCCGTTCTTGCGCGTAGGGATACATTTAGTGGGGCTTGTTTGTTTGTTATGCTCGACTGTCACTTTTTAATAAACTCATTTGCTACGGGTACACATGAACTGTGGTTTGTGATTAGTTTTACCTTCCATATTTTATGTTATTTAACTTTGAGTTTTTTGTTTGTTAGTAATTATGAATACTGTCTAGTATTTGTTTACAAAATACATTGTTTCCCTTCTTGTTTTTGGAAGATTAATAAACATTTTTACCTGATTATGTGGTCACATGGTCTAAAGAGTAAATCTCACAATAGTTTAGACTGGCGATGATGGGTAGATTGGGTTTCAAATCCCAGTAGGGTGTACTGAGGGTAGTTTTCCCTAGATGATTTTTCACACACTCTCTCGAAAATGCAGGTACACTTCCTCTAAATTCAACCTTCTTCATCTCCGATAAATTAATGTTATTGGATCATAGGCAATAGTAAGAAGCGGCGCTAAAAAAACCGTATCTGTGTGTTTGCATCGTGTCTTATTTCTGATTCACCCTTTTCCACTTATTTTCTCCAATAAGATGGAGATGAGAAAGGTAGAAATTAAAGGAAAAACACGTATTGGCGTGGAGGGAGAGTGGGTAATTATTAGTGAACAACCTTTCTCTGTATCTTCAGCCGGTATTAGAACCTAGACCTCATCAACTGGCAAACTCGACCAGGCAAGGCTAGTGGTTTAATCCATGTACCTATCTGTGTGGCCTTAGTAAACTTAAAATTAAAATTTAATTGGGCCTATATATAAAACCTTAGATTACAACATATATAATATATATTATTATGATGATAATATTACTATTCAAAACTCGCATCGGTAGTAGAATGGTCTAACGTGTCGGCGTCACTCTCGTATTCTACCAGATTTCTGGTGATGGGTGCATCGATGTTCGATCCTCGCTCGATTATATCGAGGTTGTTTATTTTTCTTCTAAATGTCTTCTCACTCTCCCTCCCCACCAATTTGGATATATTTATTCCAAACTCGACATTCTTCATCCAATAGTGTAAACATGTGGTTAGTCTAAACGGGTAGAATGACGTGGTGCACATACAATAAAGTAATAACTATTCAATTATCTTTCGGTCTAATGTAGCCTGGATTGGAGTTTTGAGATAAAAAAAACACTTTCTACAATATTTTCTTTCTTTTTTTTTTGCGTCTCAGCCACTCGTTTCACCTCTGGGCACCACTATGTCTGAGTGGTGATTAAACTTGTTTATCTATTTTTATACTGACACACTTGATACCTTTCCACATTTCCTCACCCACCAACATTATTAATTTGTCGATTACACTTGTATCTTAATAGAAGGTTTCGCTCTATCTACAAGAGACGTTTGTTCGTTGGTGGATTAAGAACTAGAGCATTACTTCTTGACGTATTTAAAGTTTCCTGCAACTTTAAAAATTTATTATGATTTTAAAATTAAACTAAACTAATGGATCGTTGAAACTATGGCTGAAGATTATCGCGCTGAAATGTATTTGCACTTTTTATTCGGGAATGTTCTATAGAGTGAAACTTCACTCGAATTTACAATCAGAGGGTTATTCGTCAAAGGCTATCAGCTTTTCATAGCTGTCGGTGTTTAATATCAGGAAAAACGTATATTTTCACCCTCTAAACCACGATAAAAACCTTAAAACGACCCCCTTTCCATGTTATTTATATTTTGCACTAAACCACTTAAGTAAAGATTGAGTTATTGAGTTTAAACAAAGAGAAATATTTTACTTAACGAAACACAATAATAAACAAATAAGGATTTTCATGATAACGTAAACAAAGAATGAGTGTACAGATGAGCCACTGTGCACACAGCTGGAAATTCACAAGGAAACTCGCAAGGAAAATTGCAAGGAAACTTAAAAAGAAAATGGCTAGGAAAGTTGCAAGGAAAATTACAAAGAAAAATCGCTAGGAAACTCGCAAGGAAAATCGCTAGAAAATTCACAAGGAAACTCGCAAAGAAATTCGCTAGGAAACTGGCTATGAAAATCGGGATATTGTTGGAAGCTTGTTGATACCCTGGACCCCTAATTTTGAAACTTGCGAAAATACTCGCTAGCGAGCAAACTCGCAACTCATGAACTTGCAAATCGCAGGCTGTACATAAAACAGAGCTAATTTTGAAAGGTTGCTACTGTCGTGTGAGTCGGTGTGGCGTTGTTTCGCTTGCGAATGAGTTTTCAAACTGACAACACTGTAAAACCGTGACGTACCAAAGGATTGAGGAGATGGGATGCCACAACACGCCATTGTACAAGATACGTAAATGAAAGTTAACACTATTATTGTATTGAATGCAACAGGCTATCATTGAACCACAGACCCCAGCAACTTGAAGTCAGCTCTATGCTACTGCTTGTACAGGATTGATTGGCACAGAATTACCTTGAGCACGGGATGGTTCCTGGATATTAAAAATACCATTGGCACGCATCAGGTGCAGATTCGAGGGGGGGGGGTCAAAAGGTCAGTTTACCCCCCCTGTGAAAATCAGAAAATTAATTTAAAAAAAATTAAAGCTCAAATTTGAGAAATAAACTCCTTCACAAATAAATTTTATACAATTTTTAATACTTTTACGCGTAGACTCCTCTTAAGCCGGGTCCACACGTGCATTATTCGTCCACATTTATTCAATGTATGATATGACTCACGCAAGTGTGAAAAAAATAATATTGGTTTTCATGTAAGAATATTATTGTCATGTATAGCGAGTAAAAAAAATTGTTCCGCATAGAGACGGTATGCTACCACACATTAAAGAAGACTAATAATCGCCTGAGAGCATTTCATCAATGAATGCCGAATATAGAGTATGTGTGGACAGCGGGAGGGACGGAACTGTGGGGGACTCTGCCCCTCCCTGGAATAAATTCCCCCCCTAGATATATTTCAAATCCTCTGATATTATCGAATAGGAAGCTGAAACATGGCCTTAAATTAAACTCTAAATGACTTATAGATGCTTTCTATCATCAAATATTTGCCGGAGAAGACCATTTCAAATAACTACTAGACTAGATGCACCTAACTGGCAGAATTTTTTTTTTAGGGGGGAGAGCTCTAAATAGCTTACAAGGTCATCCAACTTACAAAAATGTCTAGGGGAGGACAATTCCAAATTCTGAATTTTCTGAAAGTCTTCAATTTCCAAAATTTTATCGGTGGAAGACCACTCCAAAGATTATCTTCTAGAGGTATCTAATTATCGTAAAAAGTTAAGGTGAGGATCATTCTAAATAGCTTCAAAGGACATTTAAATTTCAAAAATTTCTAGGTGAGGAACACTTTAAATGACCTATAAAAGAATCTAGTTAAAAAAAATCAAGTCGAAGAATACTCATAGCTTCTAGAATGAACCAATTTTCAAAAAATTGTTGAAAAAGGGCCTTTCCAAATAATTTATAAAAACTTTCTGATTTTAAATAAATGGTATGGAACTCTGCACTGACTTTCTTACTCTATTGTTTAAAAGTGGAGATATTTACTCAAAACTCGTAATATATGTGAAACGAAATAATATACACTAGCAAAACCAAGCATAGATTGCACTATACTTACGTAAAACATTTTTTGAGTCACGGTTTTAAATTTTATAATTTTATAGTTTTATTTTTAATGAATTAATGTCCTCATTTGTATGTTTGGACCAATAAAAAATATCAAATTTGGGTCCACAAGGGTCAACCATTCGTATTAATGTTTCGACTTCCGGTTAAAATTTTCAACATTTTATTAGGTGTTGCACATCTTCAGGTCATCGCATTGCTATTAAATTCCTCATTTATAAATTTTGACCAATAAAAATGGTAAATATTAACTATCGAGTCTAAAATAGACATAAATCATCGTTCTACAAACATTTCTCCTAAGAAGTTTAAAGAAAAATAAAACAAACTTTTTGAGAGACTTACTTATATTTAATTACTCTATGGCATTTGCGAATTATTGCGTTAAAACTTATGTACTACCTCTTTATAACTAAAGCTCACAAAATTGTATTCATATATTTGATTATATCTCAGAAATTGTTGATTTATAAAAGTATATTTCACATAAAAGTTTTTAATTTTTAATAGTACTACAATTTTTCAACGATAAGTAATTTCATATCTCAAATAGTTTCGGAGATATGATAAAAAATGATAATTTACTCATCAGACCGGAGCCCTTAAATTCATTTTTCCGAAATATTGAGGGTAGCCATTTTGTTTGGAATATTTATAAATGTAATGAAATGAAGTTTAATCAAAATCGTTAGAGCCAATTTTGAGAAAATTGACTTTTGCTCTTTTTGCCCTTCAGTAAGCTACCCTTAATTTTAGGGTTAGATATCCAATTTCAAAAATCTCTCGGGGAAATCCTAGATACCAAGTTTTAGCCCGATCGGTAAAATAGTTTATGCTCGAGTTAGAGGTACAGGCAGACAGACAGACAGACGGAAATTCAAAAACAACTTTTTTGGTTTTGGAGGGTCAAGAAACGTCGAGTTTTATCAAAATCTTGAGTTCGATTTATTTGACAATCATAATACTTTCTCTACCTGTAAGATAACGAGAAAGTAAAGATTGGAGAGAATGACCACGGCTTAAAACATACATAATAACAAATATGAATGAGAAACTATTAAATGGCTTTAAACAGAAATATAACATTGTAAGTAACTATATTATTTATAAGTATGACACCTCTATGAAAATGATCTGGATCAGCCCCTGAGCACGCTCCGTTAAACTTGCCGGGCTCTATTCCCGTGTTCAGGTGTTATTTATAAACTGTATTTAATTCAATTGAAAGATTTAGCAAGTGACGGCTGTATCCGTAATCGAAGTTAATTTCCATCTTTGAATTAGTAGAGGCCCTTCACAATTTAATACAAATTAGGGATATCGAAGTGAATTAATAATTATATTGCATTTATACAAATATTGAGAGGTTTATTAATGTATATTAACAAATAGTTTAGACTTATTATGGAAATATTAATAAATAACTAACTAATATTTGTGTAAAGGAGGAAAACACTGCACTTAAAAATACTAAAATTAACACGCCCAGAAATCAAAGCCCAATGTCACAAGATTAATCATGAAACCTAATACCATACAATTCTTCCATTAGCTAACGAATTAGTAAAAGTAGAATTGTTGAGTTATTATAATATAGCTAACTTTATTTTACATCCATTACTATTACCAGTCTATGAGCTAGATAAGTTTTTTTATTCAAGTCATATATTTATTCACTACCGTCTGGCTAGGCCTGTAGTTGCTTCATATGCCTTACAATCTAACTTAAGACAAGGAGAGGTTCAACATACAGTCCCCTGTCGTTATTTCATCACTGTGAGAGGGTAAACCTACATTTCACCAATGATAAATGGTTCAGCCATGCCGAGAATCAAACTGGGGACCCTAAGCTCAGTAGGCAGACACACTACCGACTGAGCTAAGGTGTCGTATTGTTACATTTTAATAAAGCTAGCTATAATATTTTAAATGACAATAGTGAAGTGACACTGAAATCTAGTTTAACTTTCATTATTAATATAGGCTTATGATATGTATATGTATATGTATATGTATATATTTATTTTATACAATATACATATATATATATATATTACCTACATTTATTTTAATTTTAAATATTTATCTTTTAAAAAACGGCTTACAAGGTATATTTTTATAGTAAGCCTCGTCATCATTTTGGTAATTTGAAAAAAAAACATAAGCTTTCCTATATCTAGGTGACCTGGTGGTCTAGGGGTAAGGTGTCAGACTTCTGTGCTGGGGGTCCGGGGCTCAATCCTCGGTCCCAGCACAGATTTATTCACAGATTTATCTGATTGCCAAACCCTTCCTTCACCTCTGACAAGACGTGTATTAATCACAACTTGTGAATGTGTGGAATGCCAAGTCTCCACCGTAGTTCGGATTCCCCGTAAAACTGTAGGTCTTCCATTTCATCTCACAATCACTCTACCATTACACATTAGCGTAAGTGCGTATAACCCGAACGGGTAGTAAGACGCGGTACTACTACTACTACTACTACTACTACTATTACTACTATTACTACTATTACTATTACTACTAGCCTACTATTACTACTACTACTAATAATAATCCTATACTTAATTTAGAACATGTGTCAGGTATGTAAAAATACCTTTCCCACCAAAATTGGTAAACCCTTTCACTCTCGCTCATAGAAATTCTCTTATGCTGATATAGCCAGTTGGTTCAGAAAGTGCACGTTAAACTTCTCAAATAAATAAATAAAAACATCTTAGCTGTCAGATAAGATCTTTCTATGTAGATTGAACTGTACCAAAGCTGTTGTTTATTGATTATGTGTTTGTTTTTTAGTCAACCAATCAGTCCATCATATCCCTGTTCGGCCTGCTGTTTGGAGACACACTAGAACACATGGGGTATGGCACCACTGGAGCTGCTGTTATCACCACAGTCATGACTGCCGTCACAAACTTCTCGGGTAGAAATATTATTATTATTACTCTAGTTCTAGTAATTCGTTTAGATACAAGATTTTTAATAATTATATACACAAAATTAATCGAGAAAATTAATTTTCAATAAATTCATAACGTTTTAGTTTCAAATAGTCTCAAAGAAACTGTGTAAATGAGGAAGATTTAAATCAAGACTAATATTAACTGTCAGTTATGATGATGATGATGATGATGATAATTCTCTTCCTCAAAATGTTAAATTATTCCGATCATTTTGAAATGTGTGTAAGTGCCAATTTAGAGATGATCGGAATAGTTTGAAATGTTTTACCGATTTTCATGCCTTTTGCCTACTAAATTACGCCACAGGTCGGAACCTATCAAAGATACGTTTTTTTTAACTATGTGAAAAAAACTTTATAATATCTTTTTAGAGTTTTTTGAAATTTTGAGTCAAATTTGATCAAATGTTTTTCGAAATATATTAGAGAAAAAAAAGATCTGTTAAATTTAACGAATTTTCAATCAAACTATTTACTATGTAAACGAAAACAAAATAATTCTTCAATTTTCATAATATGTTAACTATTGCAAGTTTTTGTGTTTAAATTTTTCTTGTCTTTTATAAATAAAAATAATATTCCCACAACTTATATTTATCAAAATAATAAAACAATATTTATTCCCTAACAAGAAAAAAATATATATAATAAGTTAGTACCAACGTGTAGGTTATTAGCGAATTTAATAATCACGCTCTACGGAATAAAATAAGATAATTAATGATAGCAAATGCACCACAATTCGTTTGAAGAGAATTTGATATACTGTATTCTAGGGGTGTGTGAAGTACACTTTTTTTCAATTCGAAGTGAACTCGAACCAAATGTTAGGGTCCGGTTTGAGAACGTTACTAAATAGATAACGGTGGTACAAATAATCCTGACCTATCTCCTTTTTACACCTAACGCTAAGCTACCTTAGTCAATGTATATGGCATAGCTAAGTGATAGGTGTAGCAAGGAGATATGTACAATTTATCATTACTGAAAGCTAGCATCAAATGAGTGAATTAAAAACAATTGAGAGCCGAGACTATAAAGCTCATTCGAATGACAACAGTTCACTTCCAGCAGATTTTTTTTTAGCACCACGTCTTACTACCAGTTCGGCTTATACGCTTATGTACTAATTACACTAATATGTTAGGGATTAGGAAGGTTTAATTTAGATGAAGTGCATCCGTATTTGCGTGGAGGGAGAATGGAAAACCTATTACAACAAACCCACCCTCAGTGCACCCAACAAGTACTGAACACCGATCTCCCCCGTCTTTGGCAGTCTAGTCTAACACGCGAGTGGCCACCGAAGTGGGTATTCCTGCATGTTAATCTCTGTGTAGCCAAGAACTGTTGACATTCGAATGTACATTATAGTCTCGGCCCTAGTTCTTGTCAACCTCACTAGTATAGCCGCAAGTGTGTTCTGTTTGCAGGGTTGGTGACCGGTCCAATTATCCGCCGCTACTCATACCGCAAGGCAGCTGTTGTTGGTGGTCTTCTCACAGCCGCAGGGATGATCCTGACGTGTGAGGTCACCTCCATCTGGCACATGATATTCAGCTACGGCGTTCTGGCAGGTCAGAGACCCATCATTATTGAACAATTTGACATTTCAGCACAGGGTTATGTTTAGGTGAACCAATCACCGCGTCATACTACTTGTTCGGGCTATACCCACATATAATAATTACTCTTTCACAGTTTCTTGTAGGAATATAATAGGTCAATGTGAAAGAAGTGTCTTACGGGGGTTTGGGCATTTTGAGGGGATGAGTGTGGATCGAGAGACGAGGCAAATATATGAAGGTAGAGTGTGTGTGGATAAAAAGGAAGGGGTAGGCCCTGTAAGACGCGGCTAAAAGTTGTTGATGAATATGTGACAAAGAGTATGTAAGTATGTATGTATGTAAGTATGTATGTATGTAAGTATGTTATGTATGTATGTATGTATGTATGTATGTATGTATGTATGTATGTATGTATGTATGTATGTATGTATATATATATATGTATGTATGATAATTGTTACTCTAATAGGGTGGGGATGAGAAATAAACAATTTTATAAATAACTAACCATATTTGCGTGGAAAGAGAGTGGGAAAACTGTAGGAAAAATCACTTTCAGTAGGCCCAACCACGATTCAAACCCCGATCTTTCCATCATTAGCAGACCAGTCTTATAAGATAGTGCCACCTCATACAATTTGTCCACTGAAACGAGTGGTACTAAACTGATCATAACCAAACCAATCCTATAATTTTCACTTTTTTTATTAGCATCGCGTCTTACTATCCGTTTGGACTATAATCATATGAAATAACTAGGCTAGTGTGTTAGCTATTAGGGAGGCTAAATTAAGAGGAACTGTGCCCACATTTGCGTAGAGGAAGAGCGGAAAACCATAAAAGAAAAATCACCATCAGTACAGCCTACCAGGATTTGAGCCCCAATCTCCACTTCATCATCAGTCCAGTTTATTTCGTGAGTGACGTCTTAGACTATTTGACTCAGAAGTCCAGGTTTGTTAGTACTATTGAAAGGCATAGTAAATAACGTATCTCACAACAGATCGAATTGAATAAATTTAACTAACGTAGTGGGCCTACTTTGATAATGTGGGTTCTGTATTTAGTAAAACACGTACACATACACACACACATATACATATATATGTGAACACGAACCCAAAAAAGTGGATTTTCCCATTTTTTCTGTCTGTCTGCCCCTGGCCACTGATCCAAAATGGTTTGATGAATTTGGTTCAATCTGGATATTCAGATATTATATGGCTATATCATCACATTTTCCCCCCATCCTAACCCTTCAATTAAGGGTAGCTCAATTATAATTTTTTCGAAAATGGCTCTAACGTTTTTGTTTAGAATGCATATCTAGGGTTTGTTTAACATGATAAATAGCACTATACAACGTGTTTCTAAAACATTGCATCAAACTTTGGCAGGATACTCCTTGGGTGAAATTAGAATAATTCTCATAAGCAACCT
>CABFWO010006498.1:0-34417 GCA_902155825.1 Timema genevievae | reverse complement strand
CGCCCGCAAGGACTTGTACGTGGGACACCCACGCCACGCCGAGGAGTGAGCTCCTGAGCAGTGCAGGCACTTCGGAGGAGATCGTCGTGAGAGTTCTCTTTGGCACTGAATACAGAGGTGAACTCGTCACGGATGGCTTAGAGAACATGGTTGTGAAGTGATCCAGGCAGTAGAGAGGGTGGGTGGCGCGGCCTGTGCAAGCGCGGAGGAAAGAGACAAGGACCGACTGAACATTGAGGCACACCACGATTTCATCTGCGTATATTTTGTGGTTCTCTTAAGTTATGGTTTGCATATCTAGCTTATAAGGAACAATATTAGGCCGAGTACACTACCTTGTGGAACTCCAGCCATAACAAGTCGAAGGCTATTCTTGGAGTAATTTATTTTTAAAAGTTGATATCTATCCGTTATATAATTTGTTAGAGCTTGTGTGACAATTTTATTCTCATACAACCATTTTTTTCAAAGTATTTCATGATCTAAGGTGTCAAAGTATTTGCATACAGAAGGTCAGGAGCGTATAATCCCACTTTGTTTAAAACCATTATGTCCTGGACTCTTTGTGCTTTAAAGGTTTAATATAAATCTCTTTATTTAAATTTCATCTGTAAGAAATATAAATAGAATAACTATATAATCAGTGAACATAATTATTGTTCGGGTATCTCAAGAGGGCTTCGGACAAAGCAGCGTTTTTGAGAAGCGCTTTCGTATGCAAATACATACTAGAGATAAACTCGGGGTTTCGCACAGCCACAGAAAAGTGGCGTTGCTGTGGGCCCTGGAACTCTGGAAGGCACAGACAGCTCTTCCATTTTATTTAATGTTCTAATGTTTCAAAAAAAGTGTTTATATTATTCATTAAGTAGGTAAATAATTATGTCAATTCAATATGATCAAGGCATATTTTACAATTTCCCATCTGCTATATATTATGTTATAGAAACATTATTCCTTTTTACAGTCAAATACTGGAAAATCCTCTCCAATCATAATAACTGTTCCATTCTTCTGAAACATGGCATAGTAATATTTAAGCTTTACAACGGTACTCATCGCTAGTACCAAATTTTTTTCTCTATTCGGCCGAAAAACCTTTTGGGAGAGATATGAGAGTGTCTGGAAATGGAAAAAACAGCTGAACATCCTTAATGTTGTTTGGAGATTCAGATACATGAATCTGTGTAACACCTCAATGTTACAAATTTCAGAAAGGTTCTCAGTAGTGGAGCGTGATACTTATTTTTTGTGTGGCCAAGTCATTTCTTAAAGGTAATGATCTTTATTTTCTATCGATCCCTCTCGGAGATAGATTATTGTGATCGTTAAAAAAATCGATCTCGAGATTTTGATAAATATCGACGTTTCATGACCCACCTGAAATTAAAAAAGTGGTTTTCACAGTGCCGTCTGTATATCTGTCTGTCTGTTTGTCTATTTGTACCTCGGGCTAGAACCCAAACTATATTACCGATTTGGCTGAAACTTGGTATCTGGGGTTTTCATGAAGTCCCACCGAGGGGTCTTCGGATTTAGATATCCAACCTTAAAGTTAAGAGTAGTTTACTAAGGGCCAAAAAGAGAAAAAAATCGATTTTCTCAAAACTCACTCCAACGATTTTGATTAAATTTTATATCTGTACATTAATTATCATAATAAAAGAGATTGTGGTTCTCATTTCTCAAAAAACTGGTTTTGAGGGTGATTTGCAGAGGCGATAATTTCCAATTTTCATCATTTCTCCACAACTATTTGAGATACGAATTAACTTATCATTGATATATTGTGGTACTATTAAAGAAATCAATCTTTTGTTTACCGGTAATGATTTTTCCCGGAACATTTTAACATATTAAATTAAATTAAATTAATTAGGTTTTCATATTTTTAAAATCATTAGAGCTATGAAAATCACTACACAAGTCTACAAACAGAAAAAATAAAATAATACAGGCTTTAAATTAAACTTACCAAGGGATGACATTACTTGTACAAGGGTGCGTCTGTCTCTTAATGACAGTTCATGGGTACCATCGTATTTTAAGAAGCATTATATTGATCTGCCTAGTATATGCCTATTTTTGACACTACCTGTCCATTGTGTTTTGGACTGAAATTTTGTCCGCAGAATCTATCCGTGTTTCAATATTTACTGTTCCAAATGTTTTAAACTTAAATGCATTTTCTAAATGAATTGCACATTCCTTGTATTTCTAATTTTTGCACTTAAATATTTAAGAATCTTATAGCCTACCGTTGTCCACAACCTCACACCACCAAATAATAAAAATAATCACAAAATAAGCTTTATATTTCTTCACTCACAGTTAACCAAAATTGTTTACCAAACCTAGCATTAGGAAAAGTTTTTTTTTCTCTCCATCTACCTGCATAAATGTAAAATCATTAAACTCAGGTGCTCCTAACCGTTTAATTTCAGGTTTTTCTTGCAGTTTTAATTAAAAATACGGACTTTTTAATAATTAATAAACTTTATTAATTTTAATTAATCACTTTCACTCGTCACCTTACTTATTGTGTCCTTAACACATACTAAATACACGCTAAAACATAATAGACTATCTTTATAAAATCGCGGGCTCGCTTAGATTGGCCCCATAAGCTACGGTTTAGCGGCGAGCACGCAGTGGAATGACCTTGAGATATATCTCCCAATAGAGGACGAGGCTTATCTGAGAGAGGCTGACCCCTGTCAGCTTCTCCATTATTAGTCATTGGAGTACCAAGCGCTGATACAGCGAGTGATGAATACTCTTGGGACTGGAATACTGTATAACGAATCGAATAATTCACTGTGTATAGAATATGGTGCTGCACTTAATATTCATATTTTTTACAAAACATGTTATAAAATAAAAAAGAAGAAAAACAAGTTTTTTTGTTCGAAAAATGTTGGTGGGTCCGGGCACTTGTGGCCCCTATAGACCCTGGAAATTCTGTAATTGTATTTGTATGTATGCGAGTATATAGAAAAGGAGCGGTAGCCTACACCTAATTTCATTGCTAAGGTAACTGCAGGTCTTATGGAAAAACATATTTTTAGCTCTCTTGCTCTCTGTTACTGGTTGCCAAACCTTCTAGCTTTCGGTTTTTTGGGAAGTAAGGGGGGATGGTTTACTCGCAAATCCCTCATTTAAACAATGCGTCATGGGGGGTTGGGGGTTTCAATTGACAGGTAAAAAACATTTTCTATCGGTTAACAGCCTTTTACATTGACTATTTTCACAATAATATTTTTTTTTCATATTAACTTTCTCTACTCCCCACGTAATTTTGCTTAAAACTATTTCATGTATAAAGCTTTTTTCCTCATAATTCTTATACAAACAAATATATTACAACATGAATTTTACACTAAATGCTATAAATTAAATTCTTACTTGTTCTTAATCAGAAAATTAGGAACGTCACTATCAATATCAATCAAAGCTTTAATTTTCTTTAGGGTTGGTAATTAATTTTTACGGTAAATTGAATGTACCTCTCTGCGAATTGCTGCTTGAGTAAATGTGACATATTTATCCAAACGCTTCATTTGAGTGCAGTTATTCACTTTTTTGATTGGTTTAAGTAATTTTCCCTTAGTTTTGAATTATTGTTTAGTATATTACTAACTTATAAGTCACACCTGCAGCTTCTGCAGTCTGTATTGCCGCTTGATTTACTGAACAAGTTCCGTCTTTACGAAAATATGTGTAGACTCTTAACAGCATTGCCCTTTCTTTACTACTTAATGTTTTCCTCTTGGAATGTAATTGTTTACAACAAGCCGGAGATTCCATAATTTGTGTTATATTTTAACTGTTAACAACACACTATTATTCAAATAAATATATTAATATACACATAAAACTATAATTCCACAACTTTACGGCAAAAAAAACAACACACACAACCAACACATACACACACAATCTTAACGTGGTCAATAACATATAATTTTCTACACAGAGTACTTATAAAATATGAGTGTTTATTTAGTCAATGTTTTTGAGCTAGTTTTTAGGAACACGAGACTCAAACTACTGTAACTTTACGATTGTGCTGGAGGAAGAAGCACCAACTTCTGGCAACAACGACAGCCCAGCATTGTCAAATTTGATATATATTCGAATTAAGACTGATCACGGAAAACAAAAGAATGCCAACGCTGTTGCTCAAAAGTAAGCACGCAGTTCCCTCAGCAATGAAACTAGGTGTAGCGTGACCACATGCTGGAGTGAAACACAAGAGTTTGACAAAGCTGTAGCGGCCGCTGATAGAAAACTACTTGCGCAGTGATATTCAGTCCATAATCAGCGCTTGCGTGTTTCACGTCAGCTGTCCGGAAGCACGTGTTACACTTGTTAGACAAAAATAAGCTGTTACAAATTGTGTGTTTTAATGTGATTTTTTTGAGTCTTTAAATAATTGGTTTTTTATCGTTGATAATTCTTGTGTACTTAGATAGTGTAGTTCATATAGCATACTTAACAAAAACTTATATAATGGCAGTATCATCTTTCAAAAGTGATTCTGGACATCCTTGGAGAGGGAAATTATTATATAAAACGTATCAGAAAACTTGAAAATCCATAAAGAAATGTTGAAGTTAAATATAATGTAGTTAAATATGCGAGTGAAGCGACAGGCGTGTCTTTAATAAGCGTAAGGACAGTTTCGAGGGACGGTAAATATTCCCTTGTCTCTAAAGGCAGTAATCAAATATTTAATGGGTCTGAAATGATTCACCATTGTTTAAAATACATTTAAAATCTTTTAACAGTAAGATCAGAAAAAATTAAATAATTACAAACTGATGTATAAAAATTAAATTCCTAAAATGTAATAATAAATATTAAATATATAATCTAAAGTATTTTGGCGATGATATTTTAATCCTTACAAGATCATCAATATCAAGTCATTATGCCAAATACAAAATAGGCTTTAATTTAAATTAATAATATTTAGATACTTACTAATCTAATTTCTTTGATTAAAACTTCAATTTTATAAATATAAAAAATGTTTAAAATAAAAACATATATAGGCCTATTTTTGAAATTACAACACAGCAGAACCTGTCATTTAGAGCCATCAGTTCAATTTCTGTAAATAGTTCCGAGACTTCAGCATCCTTAAGATTCGGATGGATACCTACGATATAAGAACGATACAGTTTTTACTCTAATGCTTAGAAAATATGCGTAGTAACAACATGCGGTTTTTGTATTATATTGAACTTGAAATTTAAAATGAAATATATTAATAAAAAAGATACAAGTTAATATTTACTTTTTTACAATAAAACGTAATTTCAATTAAATCAAAATTAAATAAAACGTGAAATACAAGAATATATTTTTGAAGTTATCATATTATTATAGAGAATAAGATAATGTTCTATCATACACAACGAATATTTTAATACAATAATTTTAGCAAAATTTGATATTTTCAAATTAAATCATGTCTAAACTGTTGAAAAAGTTCAGTAGCTTCCTGGTAGATTGCTCTGTCTTCGGAAGAACCTCTCCCTCTCCTCCCCAAACCCTTTTTGGCAATCACTATCATTCTATCTTTTTTTTTCTGTAAACCCCGCTACTCCCCTTCCTTCGAACCATTTATATCCTGTTCAATCAGGTAAAACCCTTGATTTGACACTAATTGTCTGTCCCATACAAACCTGAGCTATTGAAAATGTTTTCTGTGATGTATTTGTATGATCTATGTTAAAAGTGTTTTTACAGAGTAAACTTGATTATGTTTACTTTATAAATAATTTGCATAAACAGTGTTTTCTTGATTAGATAAAACCTATTTGTATAACGTTGGTTTTGTAAGAGGAGAGAGGCGAAAAGGATTTATCTAAATAGTTTTATTCATGTTTTTTAGACGAACAAGACCTTTTCTCACTTATAACAGAATTAATTTGGAAGATATTAAGATTCAGTGGCACATCCAGGAGTTTACTTAGGGGAGGGTGGGCATGTGTGTTCTAGCTATTAGTTCTATCCCCTGAAAATATTCATCAAATTAATTTAGTTTGAGACATGTTTTTAGAGAAATTACACACACATCTATATTCAGGCTGTTAAAAAAAAGGGACTCAGAAATTATGGATCTTGTTGTACACATTAACATGAGTAGAATGGTTTAAATGATGTTACATGGCCTCTGGTTGTGTAGATAGGTCGGTAAACTCCAATAATAATAATAATAATAATAATAATAATAATAATAATAATAATAAAAACGTCTTAGAAATTATAGGTCCACAAACCTACTCGCATAGAGGTAAAGGCAATTTTGTATTTTAGTAATAAAAAATAAATGGTACGGCGCACAACACAGACTTTCTCTTCGCTTTTATCTTGAAATAGACATTTACTAAAAACTCGTTAGGATTTGTGAAATGAAATAATATACGCTGTTACTTACTCTATGCAGGGGTGGCTTAAGGGCCGTGCGAACAGGGCGGCTGCTCGGGGCACCAGCTTTAGTGGGCGCCAAACAGAGCTAGACATGACCTAACGTATCCTGGGCTTTAAATGGAAATAATCCCCAAACATATAACTTCAAACCTAGCGTAGCCTGAGTGTGATATTAAAATAGTTACCAAACATCCAAACCTAACGTAACCTGGGCGTGATATGAAAGTAGTCCCCAAACCTAACAACTACAAACCTAACTTAGAAAGGGCGATAGTGGAGTTGCTATTCTTAACAAACGTTCAATTTTTGATACTAACATGATATTTTACACATTAGTTTAATTTTGTAGTGAGTAAAATGGAATCTAGTGCCACTCTTAAAAAGTTATTTTACATTGGCCAGCTTGAAATAATGGCTCCCTAAAATTTTTTATTTTTTGCAATTATAACGTAATCCGTTCATAATGTCAAAGTGTTTGTTAAACTTATAGTAAAAATATATTATGACATTGTCTACCAAACAGGTTCTTATAATTTTATTTTTAATCCTAATAGTTTTTGTACAATCTCGAAGTGAAACGTTTAGCGTATGTTTAACATTTGTGGAGTGTCCCCTTTTCCTATCACGCCAAGGCTATGTCGTCAACGGTGGGGCCAAAAGTATCTGTGCAGGACTGAACGGCAGGGGAAGGGAAGAAAGAGGTAAGGAGAGAGAAAGCGAAGGGTGAAGAATGAAAAAAAGGAGTGAAAGNAACGGTGGGGCCAAAAGTATCTGTGCAGGACTGAACGGCAGGGGAAGGGAAGAAAGAGGTAAGGAGAGAGAAAGCGAAGGGTGAAGAATGAAAAAAAGGAGTGAAAGGGAAGGAATAAAAAAGGAGGTGAAAGGAAAGATTTAGGATAGGTTTTTCCTGCACGAGGTACGTCCTGCACAAAAGCCTCCCCTTTTAGTCGCCTCTTACGACAAGCAGGGGCTACTGCGGGACTATTCTAAACCCCGTCCCGCAGGGGGGAAGGTATATGTTGAATTAAAATAAATGGTATATTTTTTCATAATTTATTTTTTATTTTTGAAGTAAACAAACAAATTAACACAAAGATTGAAAAAAGAAAAATTAATGTGATATTTGGGACTGTATTGAATTTCAAAGTTTTGAAAAATAAGGCTCAAAAGAGGATAAATACAATTTCAAATCCAGAGCTGCGTCTAATTTGCTTCTATATTTATTTTTATATAAGTATACGAAGATAACGCCCGTTCAACAAGCTCTGTGCTAGCAAACGGTAACAAAAACATTATGGCTTTTCTAGAAAGTTCACTGTATTCGTCACCGTGACGAGCCCAAAAACTTGACTAGGTTCACCATTCCGCCATTGAAGAGGTTCTTCAGAGTGGTATCTGATGCGAGCTCTAGCAACTTCTCCTTTTCATTAATCAACAATGAAGCCGGTTCAAAATACTCTTCTTTGAAAGGATTAGATATCCATTGACAACCCATTTCCTGCTCTGAAAAATATTTTTCAAATGAGGATTTTTATCCTTCCAGGTGCTCAATTATCTTATCACCGACTGTTAAATTTAGCTCGGCTTGTGACGAGAAATCGTGAAGTGTTTCGAACACTTCAGGCTGTCCTTTTTAAATGCACTTTGCCAAAAAAATTTTTTTTTTCATGGATTCAATTTTGTCGACAACTTGAAAAATGTTACCATTTTTTTAAGTGAAAGATTGAGTTTATTAATCTGGTGGAAAATGTCACTCAGGTATGCAAGGCTTTGTAGTCATTCAAAATCATGAATCCTGGATCCAAGATTTTTAAAAGGATGGTCTTCCAAAAAAAAAGGGCTACCTAGTGTCGAAGTTCGAACAGCCGCGTCAGAACTTTATCCCGGGACAACCACCTACCTTCAGTGTGCAAAAGCAAATGTGTTGTGAAGGATGTCCATGTCTTCACACAGCAATTTAAACAACCTGGACTTGATAGGACTCGCCTTGATGAAGTTGACAGCTTTTACCGCTTCATCAAGATCGTTTTGCAAATCTGGAGGCAAAGGTTTCAATGCGAGGCTTTGTCTGTGAATACATCAGTGCGTCTATTTAATTTTGGGGGCAACTTTTTCCCCGCGTGTACGAAAGCCTGAGTAGCAACCTTCCATGGATTTTCCTCCATCTGTGGTGAGCCCAACGCATGTTGACCATTAAATTCCTTTTTCAACGAAATAATGATCAATTGTTCAAATACGTCTTTACCAGACATACGACCCTTCAATGGGTGACAAATAAGGAGATTCTCTTGGAATTCTAAGTCTTCCAAGTACTTAAGTAGCACAGAATATTGCGCAACGTCGGTACTTTCGTCGACTTGGATAGAAAAAAAATGCACAATCTTTGACGTGACTTATGACTATGCTCTCAATCTCCCGTATTCTTCGAGACACCGTGTTATTTGAGAGAGATATTAAACTAATTATAAGAACAATTTCCTCTCCAAGCATGCATCTGACAGCATCTTTGAGGCACGGTGAAATGGTGTGGTTTTTACCTCGTCTCGCAATACGATAGCTAATGTTAGTAGGAGGCCTCAGTAGCTTTGACAGAATCACTTTTGGCAAATTCAAAATATGTTTTCACGTTTACAGAACTCTGAAGTTTCAACTGTCGAAAAAACGTGGCATATTTATCGTTGTGCTCGGGATATTTGGTACGTAAATACCGTGTGAGCAATGAAGGCTTCATTGAACCGTTGCTTAATACTTCCCCACATACATCACAGAGGGGTTTAGGGCAGTCATCTTCTCCTATACATGAAAATCCGTAATTAATATAGCTGTCCAAGTACCTTCTTTTCTTGTTTATTATTCCCTCTGAAGAATAAGAACAAACTGCAGTTTGTTTACTCAACTGCTCTGGCACTGGATCTTGTACCTTTTGTGATGTCGTATAATTGGTCCAATCAGTGTCAGATGATATTCTACGGTACTTCATTTGGTGTTTCAATCAACTTCCGCTTCCGCACAGATCCAGTTTTTAGCCACTGATCCATAGCGTAAATCACGTGACTAGTAAGTGGTTTGTAGAAAAATTGACGTAGGATTATTGGAATAATACGCAGACGACTCAATACAAAGACCCACAAAGTTAAACACAACACGAATTAATTAATTCTTTGTTTTTATACACAGCCCGGCACGCGTCAACAATTAAATCTAAAACACCGAGGAAAGATGAGCCGCGAGGAAGAAGAGCGCCAATCCTGAGCGGAGGGATGTATGGCGAGGGGTTGGGCGCGGGTGGGAGGAGGGAAGGCCGATCCTACCAGCGGACTCAACCCCTCTTTCATTGAAGATTTTATTGATATGAAGACCAATATTACAACTGACAATATTAGTAAAAACTGCTACCTACTTTTTAAAATTCTTTATCATCTTTTTTAATTATTTTTTTAAGCTGGTGGCCGCCATTACCGTTTTATTTTCGCGTACCCCCTAATGGCCTCTTGCGTACCCCTTGTTGGGAACCGCTGCACTATAGAAAGTAATGCGGCAAAGTAACGCTATGTTCTCTGCTATACTTACTAAATTCGGCAACGGAGAGCGACTCGACGTTGATGAAATAAAACTCATTGAGTCGCGATTTAGAACTCAACAGTGGTGCGATACGAACTTGATCGGCGTTGTGCGTTTATATAATCAAAACCACAGCGGGGACTCATACAACAGCAGTGCTATCTTAACAAAGACATACAACGTCAACGACGACACTTTGATCGGCTACAAGAATCAGACGGAAGCTGCTACAGCCTGGCAAAAGCTTCACAAAATGAGTGTCGTTGAGTTGGGTGGACTGCCTTATAAAACCCCGCTTACAGTGGGTTACCCTTACAATATTACAACTAACATTGACGTTGAGGATGGCATTGTGAATGGCGTCTTAAAGAATATAGAGCTGCTCAGTGAAGACGAGCATTATGAGAAGTTAGAGGCAAAGGACGAACCGTCAATGTCTGTGGCCACACACAAACAGCGACTCAGACTATGGATTGAATTCCCGCTCGAGATGATAGGCCAGCGATGTTGACTCAAAGCTAAACCACATGTAATCTGCAAATGTGACGTTCTCTACTTCAAATGGACACCAATAACAACGCGCAGTGCCAACATACCTCTCGGTCCGAAGATCAAATGCCTCCGAATACAGTTTCCAATAGTGCCAGCGTGTGCGATCACGATTCACAAATCATAAGGAGGTACGTTCGATCAAATCGTGTACCAATATGATAAATCGCAGCAAAACCAACTAGTTTATGTGGCTTTAAGTCGCGTCACATCGTTAGATGACTTTTACATGATCAATACTCGATAAAATTTCAAGTTTTATCACGGATTTGGTCAGACGTCTCCTACAGTTAGAGAGATATGAGATGAGTACCAGAGATTGGCCCAACATCCGTTGCCGACACTAGTCGCCAAAGCAAAAAAGTTTTGTGATAGTGTTTCTGATCAGCATTGTTTTATACTAATTACCGCCATTAATGCACAAAGCTTGGTCGCGCACTCAGAAAACATCTCTACCGATACGATCATCAACCGATCTGATTGTTTGGCAATCAGCGAAATTTGGATGGAAAATTCCATGCCAGTGAATGTGCCTGTCTTTGATCTTAGATCATATTGTAATACCGCTAAGAACAGACAAATTGCAACTACATCATCGGTAGCGGTATCATCATCATCAAGTCGCAAAGCCGGTGGAGTCACCATATATCACAACATCAATAGCTTCACTGATTGTAATAGAGTTAATATTGACATTTCGGGAATTTATATGGAAATGAAAGACGCAATAGCTGGTGATGTCTATCTAGTAAACGTAAAGGTCAATGACATCTTCAAATTCGTACTCGGGTGTGTGTATATCCACCCGGGCACAGCGTTAGCAGAAATTAAACTCTTTATGTTACGATCGTTGTTAAAATATTCCAAAAACATCGCTAAAATTATACCCGATTACGAGCCTGATCTTACTACACCAGTTATGATAGTTGGAGACTTTAATGTTGATGTCTCACAAAACCGCTCAATGCCCGACTTCATGCTCAGCGAGTTCAATTTGTCTTTTATTGAAACTTCTCCAACAACGTTAGGTAACACTTGTATTGATTTAACGTTTTACAGAAATCTCGATGTATCTTGTATGCCATTTGTGTCGTACATTTCGTATCACAGAACTATAATTAATAATGTTATTTTGTAACACAATAATTATTTGTTTCCTTGCTTTTATCCTAAATACATAATAAAAATATTTTATTTAAAAAACATAACCCGTTACATAAACGTATTCACGTACAACACACGGCCGTGTCTAATACACAGCCACACCCCATTTTTCAATATAGATTTTATCCAAATGCTATTTCTAATGTTTCAACAATCTTCAGAATTAGAAACTTCTATTACACAATGTTTAATCTTGAATGATTCACGCGCAATAGTGTTCGTGTAATTTTACGATTTCTAGCTGATTGTATCACAGAGTTGATACGCATCTGATGCACGCTCCTAAGTGCAACATTTATTTGATAAAAATAATATTTAGCACCGCGTCTTACTTCCCATTCGGGTTATACGCTTAAGTAATAATTACTCTAATGGATTAGGAATTGGTAGGGTTGAATTTAGAGGAAGTGAACCCGCATTTTCGTGGAGGGGGAGTGGAAAACCATTTAGGAAAAACCACCCCCAGTTCACCCGACCGAGATTCGAACCTCGATCTCCCCGTCCTCGCG
Organism: Timema genevievae; assembly: GCA_902155825.1. Lineage (NCBI taxonomy): Eukaryota > Metazoa > Arthropoda > Insecta > Phasmatodea > Timematidae > Timema > Timema genevievae. The sequence goes on along the minus strand of CABFWO010006498.1, from coordinate 22,193 downwards.
GTCGAGCTCAACACGACTAGCGCGTTAGCCAACTACGCCACCGACGGTTATTTGATAAAAACTTTTTTTTATCAAAGCCTGAAATGAACTGATAACTAGCAATGTGGCAATACAACAGTATCCACGTTCATCCTAAAAATTAAAAAAAATAAATTAAAAAAACCTTTATAATTATTCTCATAAAAGACTTTGATATTAAAAATAATGATAAACTTAAGAGTACCTAAGGCATTAATTTTAACTAATAAAATGTTTGTAGTGGTGGATATCCACATTGACAACAAGATGCTGACCTACTTGGGGCAGGTTAGAAGAGGACGTAATCCAAGGCTACAACGTGGACCCCAATTGAGGGGCATTTATTTAAAAAATAGTTAGGGGTTATTTTCCTGAATGATACAACGGTGATAATGCTTATTTCCCTTGATAGCTATATCATATTTGGTCAGCCACAGAGGGCTCTAATTTTAATTCTCGAGTGGTTGTAACGACAGCAAAACATATTAACAAACATATGTGGAGCTGTATGGCTAGACTTGTATGATCTACTAAATAAACATTTGATGTATTCGACTTTTTTTTTTGCCATTTCCTCTACTATATTTTGGCCGGTAACTTGAAAACCACCCAAAATTGGAAATTATTTGTTTTAAAATGAAATATTCTTTGCTTTATTAGTTTTCCAACAGTACCTTAAAAAGCCCATTCACGATTAAGCATAATTGAATAACCACCCTAAAACCTCTGGGATTGCGGATAGCCCAATACTTAATATCCACGTCTTACCTTGCTTCCAGTAACTTTTTGTGGAAATGTTTTTGAAGAAATAGACACTATTTACAGGATATAAGGTATGAGTCATAAATGTTAGGAAAACATGCTATAGACATATATGCGTATCCGCTATCTAATATGGTGGCCATTCAAAATATCAGGCATAAAATTTTCAAGGCTGAACCTAATAATAATTATATATTTTTAGTTGGGTATATTTTGTTTGTGAAATTAACCGTTTGGATAAAACTAGTGAAAATATAAAATCTAGAAATCATTTATACATATATTTTGTAGGTTAACTTGGACTTGATTAATTAAAGAGAAAAAAGTTCGATACACAAATAAAAAGGGTGTAACCATAAAGTTTAATTAAACCAAAATTAGCCTTTAGCTATAATACTTCGACTCACAAATGGTACCAAAAATAAGTTCTTAGAATAATGTTCCTTCTTTATTAACACACTCCCACTATTGCTCATTTATATACTCCTAATGTTCTTAAAATTATTTCTTACAGTATTATGTTTAGTGTTAATTTTACAATTTTATGTTATGTACGCATAAGAAAATAATTATATTTAACATAAAACTCCTGATAGCTTGGCAATCGCATCTACTTCTACTTACATCATAAATATCAATTCATATATTACTAGCATCACAAGAGTCACTATCATATTAATAGGCATCACTATGCTAATAGTTAAGGTTCTCTGCTGTAGTTTTTGCTTCTTGGCACCTTATTAATTACAACTTGTAGAGCATGTAAGTTTAATCACTATTAAAGAACAAGTAGGGAGCTCACATTTCCTTTTTGAACCATTACAGCTTAAAGGTCTTAATACAATGTCGGGTGCAGTAGCTCTGCCCATCCAATGGATGCATATTTTGATCCCCTTGTTTTTCATCCAGCCATGTCCAACGGGATCTGGTATGATCGGAAAGCTTTCAAGGCTACGTCTCTAAACTCCAACCTGATAGTTGGCACGGGATGTGTGTTCATACAAAGTTTCCTTTCACGGTGGTAAAATACTTGACATTTCTTGGCACAAAATATCTTTTACTGTATCTCATTCACCTTTTCAACCATCGTTCGTTTGGAATACATGTCACATTTAAAATGTTAAATATTTTCAAATACTTCATCTGAGAGAACCGAGTCACGGCCTAACTTCTTAAAAGCAGTAACATACTCAATGTTTCTAGTAGTCTCTTAAAACCTTTTATCTTTCCTTGTCTGGAAAATGCAGAGACAGTCTCACATCCAGACAAATATGGAAACATATAATAGCCTAATACATATCTGGACCAAAATCAGTGGTAATCTTAGCAACATAAACAACCGTAATGTTGCTCTCTATTCCTTTGACAATGTACACTTTGTCTTTGATTAACTTTAAGCTGCAGCTCCACTGGAACAACTTTGTCCAACTCGTTGCAAGTTATTGCAACAACATGATTGCAAAATAAAAGTTGGCGTTTGTTGGTGTAAGTTGGTGTGTATTGTATAGTGTTTATGTCACGTGCAATAACAGTTGGTGTGTATTGCAAGAATCCGTTCGAAGCGTTAAGGATCAAAAGAAAATATGAAAAACATACAACATTCAGTCGCATAGACAAAATATATCTTCTCTTTAGATGGTTTCTTTCATTTGAGACTGGACGTGTTGTGTTGTAGTTAAAAAGGTTGCACTGTAGGGATGGACATCGAACAAACAACGATTTATTTTTAATAAAACAATTAATTATTAACTTTATATTATAAAACATTGATGTTTTGTAAGTTTTTAAAAACATAATTATAAAACATTGAGTTTTTGTTCTATTTAATTCTCTTTTTTTTTCAAATAAATCAATTCAAAATTTAACTGACTTGAGAAAAATTGATGTTTTATAATAAAACTTAAGTAGATTAATCCAAACATTCAAATAATTTCAATCTAATTCTATTCATAACAATCTCACATTTAAAAATACCATGTATATGAATAAAAAAATAATTCATTTAAAAATTTAGATCAGTCACAATTTGCTGTAAACTGATTTTGTATTTAATTGTTTTGTAGACATCGATTCTTCGCACATAGGCACAAACATCGATATTTTAAAATCATTGAGCCTTCAATATCGATGTCCATGGCTATTGTATTGGTTAGTCGGCATAACTTTCAGATGGAATAATGAGGATTGCATCCACTTAATGGATAGTTATAAATAACTAGGAACATGTTGGACGTGAGCTCGACATTTCTCTTTTGTCAGATAGGGGGATGATCGCCACCACTGGAGAGTGCCTGGATGATTCCAGAAATGGGGTGAACCAGGAGTGTCAGAAGTGGAGGTTACCGGAGAAATAAAATACCTGGGGCGGACAAACTAATGAAGAGGGATAACATCTGGAGAGGAATACCAAGTAGTATAAGAGCCTAGACCAGATTGGAAAACTAGAATATATAAGAGAACAAGAGAACATCATTGAAAAAAAAAGTAAAAAGGGAAAAAGAACCTGTGTTACCACCAGGAAACATGTTACTAAGATCCCGAGGAAAAAAAAAGAAAAAAATGGCTTTTGTAAACTTGAGTGAACCCAATATTTATGCCTTCGTTTCCGTTGTGTACTTGTAAACATTACTAGACAAGCAGCGGCCGCCACTAAAATATCTTCGTCCCACATGTATGCACAAATTATCAACGGTTTTTTCAGTCGTGACACAGTGTTATATATAGTTGCAATTAACAGCAACATGATTCAACAATTTTGCTCCGGTGTGAAAAGTTTGTTTAATGATGTTGACTAAGCAATTTTCAAATGTGCAACATCTTACAACATAGTGCAACATAACATAACATAACATAACACAACACAAAGGTTGCTCTATGTTATACCAGTGGAGACACAGCTTTATGAGACGAGTAGCCAAAATAAATACATCTGTATCATTTGAAATACAAAAACTGTTGGGCATAAAGAATATGTGTGCTTTGCATGTAATATCATGAAAGTGTCTGCCTCTTACTGTGATAAAGCAAGGTCTTCAATAGTTTGCGAACTCTCAGCTACGATCTTGAGATATTTGTCAAGTGTAACAAAGAATTCCTTGTTACTGAAGAGTTTTCTTCTATATTCCATCTGTCAACTTTCTGCCAAAAACTATTGTGAGTTTGGTCTAATTCTCACTGTTCCTCAGGAGCCTCGTCCAGTTAATTATATTGTGGCTGGCCACCTTTTATATTACTTAAATATATACCTTTTTATGAGCCTCTCTGTAAGCTCCCAGTTTATTTAAAAATCATTTCAATACACATCAAATAATATATGTCTATTCTTTCACTGTTTCTACCATAGTTCAGAGCGAGAAGGAGAACAGACTGGTGCAATTCATCAGATATCTAGTATTCTCCGTGTATCTTTTGAAGCATTCCCATCGCATCAAATATGAAATCAGATTTAACTTAACTCAGTTCCTCAAAAAGCTTAAATTTTCAAATGGTGTGCTAACGTCACCTTATTGGTTTTTCTCATTGATCCATCTGGATTTGCCAGCTCAACGTTTCCAGTGAATGTCATAATATATCACGCAAATCAAGTGATTTGGACTCCACAGTGAAAATAATTGTGCCAAATAGATTTCTGTCACACAGAAGTGCCACCTCCTTATTTGAAATGGTACTTTTGACTGTCTTTTTGGCGTAACTATTTTCAAGTTTGTTTTCTGGGCAGGATCATAGAAGTTTTCTCATTTTTTTAAACAAAGCTTCTGGAAGCTTATTTTTGCTTTCTGACCTTTACCTCTTGCATTTAAAATTTCAGTAACCACATCTTCAGTTACTGCCACTCCCGTTGATAAATTTACAATATCTGATGGAATGTGGTCATAAGGGTTTGTCCATTCAATATAGAGCAATTCAATCATCTTTTGAAATCCAAGAAGCCTGAATATCAGGATGATAATATTTCTGTTTGACAAAAAACAAAATATCACGATGATTTCACATTGACAAAATACATAGTAGGCCTACTTCACCTCTCTTGAGTCTAAATCCCTGAGTCCCGCCTATAGTCTGCGTGTCCCTATTCATAGGACCGGTATTTAAGCTCTGAAATTAGATCAGCGTCTTACACGTGATATGATGTTTGGTGGACCACTAATGGAAAATTACCCAAAATGAGATAGATTTTTTCATTATTTCGTGCCCTAGACACTAAGCCACTTCAGTAGCGTCACTCTCATCATCCCGGAGATCGGGGTTCAAATTACACTATGTTGATTTCCACTCTCCCTCAACGCCAATGCATTGGTTCAAAATTAAAGTAAAATGCTAAATGCTAAATGCATATTTATTAAATTTATGTCATCTTGAATTTTTATTGGAACACAAGCCTGCCAACGGTTTGATGGACAGAAACGCTAAGACAGGAATATGCCACTGGCTATCATGAAAAAAAATTATACAATTTCATGTTATGTTCATTTTCAAGAATTTTAACCTCCTTAACCCCCTAAATCAACATATTTTAGAAAGATATACATAATTATTTTGTTTGAGCATTGTGCCTAAAGAATTTAGCTAGCTATTTTAACACTCCAAGACTGTTGAAATTAAAGGCACATTAAGAAATTCAGTGAGGATTAAATTCTGCCGATGACTTAGCAATGAATATACTGTACATCACTTTTGGATAATTCTTTTGAAAACCATTTTTACAACCACTCATCGTGTAAACTCCGTCACATATATTTGACCAATTAATTTTTATAGGTAAATGTCTATGTAATTGCAGGTGTAAAAACATTGTTCCTTCTCCCTTGTTTGCCTGTCTACCAGCTCTGACTGTCAGAAGCGACCCTCAGAGAAGGTAGTTGGCTTGTTAATACCTAAGAGTACCGATCTGTAGTCACAGACCATAACCTCTTTTTGTGAAAGTGTTTATTGGTTGTGGGTGGCAAATGGAGTTTAGGATGGGTGTTGTGATTTAGAGAGAAGAGTTATGTTGTGAAGTATCTAAATCGTGCCCTAGTACACTGTGATGGTAAACACAAGTGCAGTCGGGCCCGATGTGTAGGTTGGTGTGTGTGTGAGTTCTGGCTGAGCTGAAAAAAAATACATGATTCATATTAGACGCTAAGTGAGGGATGAAAAAGTGATTGTGAATTTGTGAAAAATGATTTCTTGACGCTAGTCAAGTAGGATAGAGTGGATAGGTTAAATGAGGATAAACGTGATAGGTACTAGGTCGGGCTAGTCAGGGTTTGTGATGCTCGGAAGGGACCTCCTACTCCAGTCTAGGCTTTTTGTATTGCCTGGGTTCTTGGGGGTTGTACTGCCCCAGGTTTCTGATTATTTCATTTTCTTGAGTGGTTAGAGTTTTCTTGTAGAAGCTTCTGCCCCGGTCTTTGAATAAATCTCTTAGTGTCTTGGTCCCAGTCTCTGCATGAATGAACTCGTTGTTAGTTCTTGTGAAAAACATTGTTCAGGCACATGCTTTACAGATATATCTGTGAGTGGGATAAAGGTTATGAAAATCATTTTTCAGTAAAGGATGGTCCAAATTTGTTGTAATTTTACAGAGTGAGAATTGCTCCTGACCAAATGCATCAATGATAGAGAAACACTCTACATTGTTGATATTTTTGGATACTTTTTCTTGAATCAGCTGCGCACAAATGCGTATAATATAATTTTTAATTTCTGGGCTGGAGTAGGATGCATTCCTGGAGCCATTAAGTATGTGGTTCTTTAGTTTTTCATCAACGTTTGCTCGGTATCTTATAGGTTTAAGTTAGCTATAACAATTTTGTTCAAAATGTGTATTTAGAGAGGGAATGGAATGACAAATAACATCTATTATTTTTGGGGTTAAAAACTCATTCATGGTTAGTTTACTGATGACTGATTATTCAAAGACTTAAAAGTATTTTACAAATAGCTATAAATATTTGGTTCCAAAAGGGTATCTTGGGACTATTTGTTATAAAAAATAAGACTGTTTGCTTGTTTTGGGAGTAAAACTCACTTATGGGTAGTTTACTGATGACTTATCTCTCCAAAACTTGAAATATTTTACAAATGGCTTTAAATATATGGTTTTAAATGGGTATCTTAGGAGTGTTTGAATTAAAAAATAACAGCGCATACTTGTTTTTTTGAGGTAAAAAACTCATTTATACCTAAATTACCCATGGCTGATTAATCATAAAATGGAAATATTTAAAAAATGGCCTTAATGATTTGGTTCCAAATTTATATGTTGGAAATATTATACATGAAAATTAACCCTATATTTGTTTTTGGGTTAAAAACTCACTGAAAATATTTTTAAGATGGCACAAGCGATTTAGTTCTAATGGGTATCTTGGTAGGGTTTGAGATGGAAATAACCCTGTACACTTGTTTTTGGGTAAAAAATTGATAAAGGTTTGCTTACTTATAAGTGATTTTTGAAAATTCGAATTATTTTTAAAATGGCTATAACGATGTTGGTGAATGTTTGACACGAACATGACAAATAAGCATATAACCCGAACGGGTAGTAAGACGCGGTGCTAAATAAAAAATAGATAAAACATGACAAATAAAGCTGAATACTTGTTTTTGGGAGGAGAATTTGACTTTAAGTAGCTAATTGATTTAAAAAAAAATTAAAGGTTTTAAAAAAAGGCTTTATTGATTTGCTTCAAAATGAGTAGGCCTATATAATAATTAGTTTTGTATTATAAATGGTTATATATATATCTTTTAATAATGTTTAAATTATGAATGTTTTTTTAAAAAAAAGATCAAACGATTTAGTTCAAAACTGGTTTTGGGGAACTATTTTACATTATCATTAATAATGTATCTTTATTTATCAAAATTAAATTCATGTAAGGGTAGTTTACTAACGAAATATGGAAAATTTTAATCTTTTGGAAAGTGACACTAAAGATTGAATGCAAAATTAAAATATCGGAATAGTTTTTCATGGTAAATAAAATTACGATTTTATTTTTACAAATAACAAATAATTTTGAATGGTTTACAAATAATTAATTTTAGAAAATTTGAGTTTTGTTAAATATATTTGAACAATTTGGTTTAAAATTTATAGATAAGAATTGTTATTATTATTATTATTACTATAAAGATGACATATTTATTTTAATGAGTTAAAAAACTTCACGGTAGCTTAATCAAAATCAATTTTTTTAAACTATCTTTCAAGCCATAATAAACAATATGAGAATATTTGTGCAAATCATTCTTTAAAGTCAACTTTTTGACTAAACAAATCAAAACCTTAACTGTTTAAAATCGATTCGTATATTTTGTAAAAGTTACTTCACTGACTATTTTGTGATAGTTGCCATTATTATTTTAGGTCTAACTTATCTATTGAATTAAGTACGAAAACATTGCCCATGTGCATATGTGGCATTCATCAACTCGCCACAGGTCTTTTGTTTATATCCCACTCAGTGTTTATTTTAATACTTATTTCCTGGAAGTTGCACAATTCGTTTACCCTGAGAAGTTGCAAGCTGACCTTGACATGTGACACTAAGGTGAAGCTTTTACGTTAGGGCCATACAATAATCTGTTACGTTAAGACTGCTACCTTTCAGTGTAAACGTAGTGTAAATTATTTGTGTTAGAAACACAGGTAGCTTGTAGAATAACTTCATTTAGGCAATAGAATAACGTCTGTTTTCCCCTCTAGATACGTCTCCACAACTAAAAACTACTCCTACTTCTCTTCATAGAGTCGACTCAAACATATCCTTAACAAGCACTTCAACAATGTCAAGTTTAGCAACAAATGAAATTCAAGATTCTCATTTCTGTACCAGCAACAACAATGTTCATGAAACAACATTACTTGAAGAATTTGATGCTGCTAGCGTTGACAGCGCCGCCTCTGCTCTCAGCACAGGAGCCCTGCAGGTAATTCACTGACCAACTAACGGCCGTTATGTATCCTCTATTTACCTTCTTTGGTAGCGAGATTTACTTGCTTGGTTCCACTAGGTTGTATGTCTTTTCATCAGACCTAACACCGCTGAAATACTTTTAAGCTGCTAATCTGTTCATCAAATGAAAGATAATATGCTATATTTTAAAGGCGAGTATTTCTACGTTGAAAACCATTTTAATATATGTTTAGTAGATATTATAATAAATATAGCGCTTTTTAAATTGCGATCAACTTAGCAATAAAATTACTGAATATTTGAAAAATGTTTTGACTACTCCAAATTTAGTCACTGGTTCCACAAAGATGTAGCTTATATAATAGGGCAATCGTTTAGTCAGCCATTGTAAGATTGACTATCTTTAGGAGTAAATGGAGTGAACATAATGAGAAAGAAGTAAATGGGTCTTTTTCCAATGAAAATGTGTTAACACTATCAGCGTCACGTCAGGGCTAGTAAGGCAAGCACATTTTTCCTGTGATTGGAGAAATGTAATTATTTTATTTAATATTTGTAAAAATATTATCCTGGTAAGTGTGTTAGAGAAAAGGTCCCTCACATGACAGTGACTGTGACATGCATGCAAGACGTGCACTAGTACATCTTATGGTAGTTGAAATTCTTTATTTTTCCAGCTTTCATCCCATAGCTCTAGCTAGTGTAGCTAGTGTACTTGTGATATCATATATTTATAGTCCAAGAGCTAGCTCCCGTTTGATTTAGCCGGAAAGATCTAATTCAGTTAAATATCCTATTATATAGTTCCGCCAGCGAGAAATGAAAATATGTTGGTCTGGCAGTCCAAAGTGGCCGGACTTGAAAATGGCGGCCATTCAAATTAATCAAAAATTTATTTTAATATAACTGGAAAGATCTACTTTTGATTAATAGCTTGTTTCTTAGATTATTTATCCCTAAACAAATTTAGTTTGGTCTGTCATTTGAAATCGGCCGGAAAATGGCTGCCAGACCGAACCAAAGTTAGAAAATAATTGATATCAATTTAACCGGAACAATCTAATTTAAGTTTTGGAACCAAATTGCAGCTTACTGCAAGCCTTTCATGAATAATTTGGTCTCGCAGTCCAAAGCAGCCGGATTCGGGCTGCCAGACCTATTTAAGAAGTCAAATGTGTAATATTTAGGTGAAGTTTATCAGAAACAATATACTTTCCTTTAATGAGTAATTTTCTTATCTTTAACTTTCCAACCATAAATAATCTGGTCTGGCATTTGAAACCGGCTGGGAAATGTTTGCCTAACCTACCCAAATCTGGGAAAAATTTATGACAATTCAACCGAAACTAATTTTGATGTTTGAATCAGTTTACTGCTGACAGCAGTTCTTTCACTAAGGGTTCAGTTTGGCAGTCCAAGTTGACCGGATTTTGTGTACCAGGCTGATTTAAGATGTCACATATGTTGTTTCTTTCTTTCAGTCGTAAAATTAATATATTTTACAACCTACCTTAGTATAAAGAAATATTAAAAAAAAGCTCCATGGTATGAGCTTGCAAGCGAGCCATAAGAAAACGAAATATGTAGTAAAGTAGTAATACATCTTTAGTACAACTTTATACAATACAACATTATGCAATACATCTTGGTAATACAACATTTACAACAGTTATGTTTAAGATAATTTGTAAAATATACAACCTATGATGTTATCAAACAACTCACATCTAATTTGTCAAGCTGAGTTCTGTTACAAGTATTATTTAGTTAGTCATCAGCTTCGTCATCTTCCGATGGATATGCTGCATTGTGAATTTCGTTATCTAAAACATATTACCCTTATTTTATATTCATAATGCTATATTTAAAATATAATTAATAACATTATTTAGAAAGGCCTTGTACTACCCGTTAAGGGCTACGTTTAAAAACTAATTACACTAACTTATGTATAAAACAGACACAACACATAGCCCCTAGCCGTTAATTCATCACTAAGAAAGGAAAAACCCACATTTCACAAATGAATTTTTTTTTACCATGCTGGGAATCGAGGCCGGGACCCTGGCTCAGCAGGCTGGTACGCTACCGACTGTGATAGATCATCGCACAATTTATAAAGTGCATATAATAAACATACCTGATGGTTCATCGTCAGCAATTGCGTCGATAACAACAGGTGGAGCAACCTCTCCATCAAACCAGATAGGTTCGTAGTTCCCAGTAGGCCCGATCTTCCAGCCAAAGTCTGCTGGATTTAAGAGTGACATCGAGTCAGATTTTTCGGCGTTCATCCATAGGTGTGTTTGAAAGATACTCCTTTTTATTTGTGGTAGAAGTGATGATTGGCAAGGAGGACTTGATAGTGAATCAAAAGTGGCAAAGATCTTAGTAAGAGGCTCATTTAGTTTTTTTGGTTTGTAAGCTATCTCAAATTTCCTGTACCTTGCTTTATTTAGGGTTTGTCATCTGTGGTTTTACATAGAGCAAACAAATTTTTTTGCTGTAGTCGTAGGAACAGAATCTGGTTCAGGTTCCTTATAAAATGTTCTGAAATATTTCAGTAATTTATTGTTTTTTTCATTACTTTGAAAGGAGTAACTTTTTCTTTTTTTGAAGAAACATGATGTCGTATCACATCCCGTAAACGCATGCAAACCAGGCAAGGCAAGAAACACATCCTTACCTAGTTCCTTGAACAATCTATTAACGTCTAAGTAACAAAGAGTGCTGTTGTTTAAAAAAATCCAACCTCCAGCTAAATTCTGGACTGTGCAGGGATTTTATGAAGGTTCCCGAGTACAATTACGAGCACATCCTTATTACAATATTTGTTGGATACTGGAATGTTGATATAATATAATGTATTCTTGTATCCGCTTCGTCGTTACTGCATGAATAATCATCGAGAATAGCTCGGAAGGTGATATTATGTTCATTGATGAACTGGTAACATAAATTTCCGTCATTCACAACGACGTACTTGTTTCTGAAAAATTCAGATGTGAAAGGCTCTTGTCATTGATTGATAATAAAATTAACGAAACTTACTTTAAATTTATCACTCTTTAGGCAATTCATACAATTCATTGGTTTGGCTTGGTCGGGTCTATATATGGCATAAACTTGATGATTTGGATGTTGAACTCGCCGTTGCCTTTCTGCGTCCTTGATGCTTAGTTTGAAGTCTTGGTCGAATACCAAATGAATATGCTTAGCTTTATATTTCGTCACCATCTGAAGAAATTTACGAGAAATTTGACCCATAGTTCGAGGCACATCTCCAATATTATGAAGTAGAAAGAAGCCATCGATTACGACCAAGTCAATAAAGTCAGGCGTCTCTGTTGAAATCCTTTTTTCTAAATGACTCACCAGCGCCAATTTGTCAGTTTTGTTGAAAGTCCCATCTGCATGACTCAAAGACCTGGGCGTTGCCGTTAAAGGAAACTTTAGCACTTCAGCGATATCAATTTCGCGCTCAGAGGATATGGTCAATATCCTCGCAAATATATTTTTATTACTTATTTCCTCCTGTAGTTTGTCATCAGTCGCTTTCCGGATGATTTTCTTCTGTTCGTTAACAAAAGTAAGAATTTTTTTGTTTTTTATTGGTTTTTCAAAACGTTCGTTGTCTTTTTAACATTCTGATATAAATTCATTCCTCGCTTTCTTTCCGATTACTTCCACGTTCAGTAAAAAATTGGATATATCATCGTGGACCACTTTCCGAGATGTAAGGTTGAACTGCATATTTTTTTTAAGAGACTCATCAAATGGGTTAATGCGTCTCTTGATTAAACTTAATAATTTCTTTACTGCATCCCTGTATTTTGTAATTCTGTGGAAAGAAAGTTCAACTACAACATCATTTCCTTTGTTAAGTCTTGCACTCTCTAGAGTAGATGAAATTATATCCGCTTTTATTGAATGAAATAGAGCCCACCTCTCTCTGGCTGATATGGAATTTGTAAAATGGGTAATTACAGTTAATTTGTTTGCTGTATCGGTGTTCACAGTATGTTAAAGTGTAAGATCAACTGCTGATCTTGAAAAGCCAAAAGTAGTTCTTCTGATTGCAAAACAGCTTGATTGAATGATATGAATTAAATCAGAATGCGTATCCTTGATTTGCATGAGATTGTCGTGATACTTGACTAACCATCTTGCATGATTTGATTGGCTTAATGCGAAAAAAATGTTAATCAATTTTGGAAGTATGTACGTATACAACTCATGGTCACCATCTCTTATGCTTTTACTAAAAATAAAAAGTATCCCACTAATTTAATATAAATAAGGTAAAATTGTAGTGTTTTTTCCATGTCGTCCAGCAAGGGTATCATCGCAGTATGTTGTGTACCTTTTTAGAAAATCTTTCAGCCCAGCTGACAAGTCGAGTTCATTTATTTCCGATTTGCGAATGACCTCAAGTTCCTCAACGATTTCAGTGCTAATTGAGATATCAGTTGACTGCAGAAATACTCTGGAAATGTAATATCTTCAGTGCTAAGGTTGCAATGGGATGAATGCGTTTACATCTATTGAAATGTTTTCCCATTAAAAAGCAGTTTATGGATCTACTAGCCAAGATAGCTGCATCAACCATGACATCTGCAAGGCCACCGTCTTCTATAAATTTGCCTATAGCATGAAAAAAGGCCATAATTGAATGCAAGTCTCCAATCTGAGTGAAAAAACTATCAAATGTTGGTGATTCACTGCTTTGAATTTGAAATGCGACTTCAGCAATAGCCAAATCATACGTGACAAGAATGCTTTGTTGTTTACACTCTGAAGCAATTTGTTTTGCTCTGTTCATTGTCTCATATACAACTGATGAAGATGTTGGTGAATGATTAAATGGAGGTAAAAAAAACCTTTCTGTAGAGGGGTCGGACCCTCAACCGTTATAGCATTGAATCCAATCCGCATTGGAGTATCAGGAATATCAATGGCTATAGATATCATCCAAAGTAAATTGCGGTGGCAAATTTGGGTTAAAGATGGAGGGACTAAGAACCTACTAGGAAAGTCCAATGGTGTTAAAGTTCCAGTTAACTTAGGTTTTTCCGTATGGTTAGATGCTATGCGCGTCACATTGAAACAATCATCTTCTCTCTTTGTTTGGCTCAGAAGATCTATCAGTGGGCGCCGTTGGTTTTATGGGAGGGTTAGGAGAAAATATTTGATCATTTATGCCAACAGTATCGTGTAGTGTATCTTTTCCTATGATTGTATCAACATAGTGGTCGAAATTATCAAAAGCTAATCCTGTTGCCAATTCTGCTGATTTAACCATTGTTGATGGAGATAGCATAGATTCACTCATGTATACATCAGAATAGCATAGTTCAGTTTCAATTCCCTCTAAGGTTGAGTAGCTCAAGGTGTGACCAAAGTGGTTTAAAATGTTTGTCACTTTTCTGCTGATTGTTAAACCCGTCATACACAAACCAAGCATAATATTCTTAAAATTGAAAAATGACACCTGGACACGGGAATTGAAGCCGGGACCTCTGGCTTAGTACGCCAATGCTCTAACCACTGAGCTATTTTCAGAATATGATATCTAGATGGTGTAATTCCCACTAATAAGCATAAATAATAGCTCTGGCTATTAATTCTCAAGCATAATGTTTTTGGAAGGTTTGAGCCTTCTGTTTGTGGTGGCAAATATAATGTCATTTGCCAGAGATTTCACTAATATGACTGTTCGTCCACTTTGTCTGGTTGTGTTGTCTGTTCCAGCAATCAAGTCAGTTAGAAAAGCAGAAAGAGAAATGGGTATTTCCATTTCTCCACTTTTTACATCTTCTAGAGTTATTTGCGTTGGCAAAGTAGCAGGTTGAATATGCTGTATGTCTTTTAATAAGTTAATGGCGAATTGTTTGAGCAATATTTGCTCATTTGACGAAGCAATGAGAAATTGGAGTTGATCTGAACTCAAATCTGGATGATGTATCACTATCTTACTTCCCATTTTGGAAATGATAGGAATGCCGGCAAACGTTTTCTCTATTTTGTCTTTAAGATTCTGTGCAGAATAGTTGCATTCTTTTCCTTCCATAATATCATCGTAAAAAATTAAAAATTGCTTATGCAATGTTGACAGGAGGTATGCTTGTTTTTTATTGACGATATTAGAACGTATACATTCCATTGTGTCATTTACGACAGCTTCAAAACGAGCCCCTTCATCTTTGCTGCACAAACTAATTATAGGTGTTGGTTGTTGATTACGGTATTTTAACCAACAAATCTGATGGTAGTGTACCTCTTAGGCAGAAAAACCTCCTCCAATTTGAGCAAAAAAAAAACTGAAATCGTTTAAATTAACAGCTACTTCTCTCACACTTGCTTCAAAATTATCAGTTCTTGCAGCAATCAGTAGTTGTTCTTTCTTATCTACTTGTTTTCGATATTTGCGGCAAAATATGCATACTTTGGAAATAACCCCTGTACTACCCGTAGATAAAGGAATGAACTGAGATCTCGTATAAGGAACATATCTTGATGTTGAGGGTAAACTTACCGGTTCAGTCGTTTTCTGTTTAAGTGACACTGCAGTAAATTTACGGTAGCACATAAGGTGGTATCCACTATTTTCAACCGATCGCAAATCTGGAGAAATCTTCAAATCATTGTATTTAAATTTTAAACTTATTCGCAATTTTAGAACACTCAAACATTTTTGAAGATACTTCTCAGTAAATTTAGTAATTTTATAATCACTTTCACCTTTATTACGAACAAAGCAAACCGGAGCCATTTTCATATTTTTCAATATCTAAAACGATGAGTGGATACATCACAACTGTTCATACAAACGTAAAAACACGCAACCGTTCAACGAACGTGAACAGTGTAATTGTTCAACGAATGGACAGTACGGAACCGATTCGCAAGACTGCCATCGGTAAACTGAAGTATCTTCTTTCGTTCTTTCTTGGGAGCTTGGGTCCGAGCGGTAGAAGAGGTATTGGTGAGTGCTAGCCAATCCGGGCTATACACTGTTGCCGGATAGTGCTAGGTGCACATTTTGACACCGTTGGGTCTGTCTAGCTCCACTCAATACTCATATTATAATACTTCAGTCACCTCCAAATTATTTTCGGTATTTTCCAAGGGAAAAATTCACAGCTACAAATTACATTCATACTAATTTATCTGTCTCTAAAATCTTGGCCTTTGGTATTTTGATATCTTTGTTTTAACTTTATTTTTGACATGATGCACAAACACTTTTTTTTAAACTATTTTTATATTTTAACATGAGATCAAATTATTTCTGTTTAGGAAAAAAATATCCAAGAAACGGGCCATATAGCTTAAGGAAAGTAGAGGGATACATTTTCAATAATTAAACTTGGTCTAAAAATTAAAAATTTTATTTTTTAAATCGGTTTAACCTCAGAATCCTGTCATCTTGTTCTCCCAGGTTGATTGATTAATGATAAACCTGCATTCACCATCAAATTAGTCCAAAAATCAAAATTAGTTTCAGTTGAATTGTCATAGACTATTCACAAATTTGGGTAAGTCAGGCAAACATTTTCCGGCCAGTTTCGAATGCCATACCAGATTATTTATGTTTGGAAAGCATAAGATAAGAAAATTACTCATGAAAGGAAATTATATTTTTTCAGATAAGCTTCACCTAAATAATACAAATATGACTTCTTAAATAGGTCTAGCCGCCCAAATCCTGCTGCTTTGGACTGCCAGACCAAAATATTCATGAAAGGCGTGCAGTAAGCTGCAATTTGGTGCCAAAACTAAAATAAGATCTTTCCGGTTAAATTGATGTAAATTTTTTCTAACTTTGGTTTGGTCTGGAAGCCATTTTCAGGCCAATTTCAAATGACAGACTAAATTAAATTTGTTTAGAGATAAATAATCTAAGAAACCAGCCATGATTAAAAAGTAGATCTTTCCGGTTAAATTAAAGTCAATTTTTGATTAATTTGAGTGGCCGCCATTTTTAAGTCCGGCCAGTTTGGACTGCCAGACCAACAGATTCTCATTTCTCACTGGCGAAACTATAAAATAGGATATTTAACTGAATTAGATCTTTACGGCTAAATCAAACGGGAGCTAGCTCTCAGTCTATTAGGAGGGGTGAATGGGAAGAGCTACGGGGCTCAGTTAGGAATGCACACAACCAAGTTACGACTTTTCAACAACAGAATCTCTATGCCCGAGGGGTGATGACTAGAACCAAAGTCACTGAAATTTACCCTTGCATACCCATCTCATACATAACCTTTTAAACCACAAAGTGACAAAAGTAGAAGTTTAAGGGGCCGGGGATAGGATTTAGAGTGGTTTTGCGTGGAAAGGGGAAATATCGATAAGCTATGAGTAATTGACCCCGTGCCTACACATATTTTTGTGGAGTTTGTTGCAACAGATGCTTTTGTGTGTTTCAATGAAAGCTCACAAACAAAAGTTTGTTATATATTTATATAGTAACACAATAATGAGTCGAGTGTGGTTATAGTAGGGGTGAATGGGAAGAGCTACGGGGCTCAGTTAGGAATGCACACAACCAAGTTACGACTTTTCAACAACAGAATCTCTATGCCCGAGGGGTGATGACTAGAACCAAAGTCACTGAAATTTACCCTTGCATACCCATCTCATACATAACCTTTTAAACCACAAAGTGACAAAAGTAGAAGTTTAAGGGGCCGGGGATAGGATTTAGAGTGGTTTTGCGTGGAAAGGGGAAATATCGATAAGCTATGAGTAATTGACCCCGTGCCTACACATATTTTTGTGGAGTTTGTTGCAACAGATGCTTTTGTGTGTTTCAATGAAAGCTCACAAACAAAAGTTTGTTATATATTTATATAGTAACACAATAATGAGTCGAGTGTGGTTATAGATATAAGTGCAAGCACGTTCTTTGTAGTATAAGATATATTTATCCGGAAGAAGTTTTATGAACAGTTTTAAATAGTGAGTATTAGAAAATCGATTCTTGAACTAAATATAACAACATTTAGAAAAAAGGATGGCTTTATGAGGCATTTTCATAAATTAATATATTCA
Source organism: Timema genevievae (assembly GCA_902155825.1). Classification (NCBI taxonomy): domain Eukaryota; kingdom Metazoa; phylum Arthropoda; class Insecta; order Phasmatodea; family Timematidae; genus Timema; species Timema genevievae. The sequence continues at coordinate 4,449 of CABFWO010006498.1, read as the reverse complement.
AAGAATTCTTGGCTAACTGGGTGCGGTTCAGAAAACAAATTGAATGTTTGGCCTGGTTTGCAATTTGCCAAAACGGACAAAACTACGTGGACAGATCGTGGCTACAATGTTCTAAACAATCTTTGCAATGCAGTTCAAAGGCATGAAAGATCAGAATCGCATATAAATCCATTTATTACCTTAAATAATTAAGAAAAAATAGGGTAGATCTTTCGGGTAACAGTAATTTGGCCTAGGGTGTAGGCAAAATAACCTTAGGCCAAATGACTTTAGGCTAAACGACTTTAGGCCAATAGACTTTTGGAGAACTTAACGTAGATTTTTTCTATTAGAAATTCATTTTAGGTAAAATGACCTTAGGCCAAACGACTTTAGGCCAAATGACTTTAGACGAAATGGCTTTTGGAAGACTTGACGTGGAACTTTTAATTCTAAATTCATTTTAGGCCAAATGACTTTAGACCAAACGATTTGTGGCCAAATCATTTTTGGGGAACTTAACGTGGATTTTTTATATTTGAAATTCATTTTAAATCAAATGACTTTAGGCCAAACCACTTCATGTCAAACGACTTTAGGCCATTTATTTAAAGTGTGTGAATGCTATTTTGGGAAATATTTTTTATAATTTTGCCTTGATGTTACTGGATGGTGAGGTTTGTCATATTTACGGGCATACGCCAATACATAATTGATTTCAGTATTTTAACAAGCTATACGCTATAAATAGCGAGTCGATGATTTCAAATCATTATAGTTCACGAGTGATAAGGTGCCAAACTTGCTATTTTATGGTTTTTATATACCAGTTAAGTTAAACTAGTTAATGTATGAAGCTGAAATTTGGTATAGCTCGACAAGCATTTGAAGTGTAGTCCTTCACAATGAAATATTTTATAGTATTTTAACAAAAATATTTTTTAATTCATAATAAATTTAAATGTGATAAAATTACATAATTTTAAATCATATATAACACCTTTTCCTTTAATACCCAGACAGTTTGAATTTATCTCATATTGTTGTACGCATTGTCGTTATTTCAAATTCTTTTTTTCTAGTCTATTTATCTCTACTCGTTAATTTTATTAATGTGAGTGAATTGATCTTTGCAAATATATATTTGAAATTTCCCTTTCATTAATTTTATTGTTTTGACTGCAACATATTGTAGATACAACACAAACAAGCAGAGTTCCTTATGCGAGGCTGAGGCAGGGTTAGATTGTTTCTACCTACTATCTTTTCAAATGAACAAATGTGGCTGTTATGCTCTTTTTTCTCGCTTCCCATACTCATTATTGAAGCTTGATACATATTCCTATTACACTATATTAGTTGTTTTCTTCAACACAAATTGTGAACGAGTCTTCTGTTGGAACATAAAAAGATATCTTTATATTTTCTTATTGTTTATCTGAAATTACAATTTACTAATTCATGAAAGTATGAAAATACATGGTTGTAAGCTAAATATTAAAAAATAAACAAACAATGCAAAAGTGCTGAAAATATATCTTATGTCATTATAATTAGAGATGAAGATTTTCCTCAGAAGTTTCCGCAGTTGCGACTTGCGGGGATGAATTACTGTAGAGGTGGCACCCAGCACCTATAATATATATATATATATATATTATATCAAGAGTAGTGATGGTTTATAAATCACTGACTTTGATTTTTTTCACCGATACCATATGATCACCACTACTCCCAGTGACTCGATCTCAAAAGTATCGGTGCTTAAGATATCAGTGATCGGAGATACTCCATATTCGCATCGGATGGCAACAGTTACTCGAGCTACGAAGCTAGTATTGTTTCTTCTAGACACTAGAGTAAATACTCGCTTCGTGGACCTTGTTATTCTTTTATTTTTTATTTTCTACCAGCTAAAAGAGAATCGACTTTATTGACTGGCATGTTTTACGTATTATTTCTATTTAAAACACTTGATCTCGTAGAGCTCATTTTTCATAAACGGTATCAGATTGCTACGTAAAAATTACTTTAATGGTTTAATTGTTTCATTCACATGCTTTTCAATACAAAATATTTGTTGTTAAGAACAAAATCGAAAAGCTTGCTTACTAAGCAAATCATACTTCAGATTTTTTTAGAAAGTAGAATACGAAAAAAAAAAATATTTATTCTTTTTTTCGGTGATCCTATCCCCAAAATCGCAAATAATAAATTAAAATAAGTAACGAAATAGAAAATATATAAATAAACCTTAATATTTACTACGCGTTGATGATCCTAATCATCCAATAGTCTAATCTAAAGTTTATTTGCTTCTAATATATGTATAATTCATCTACTATTAGATGTACGGTATTTAAAATAAAATACCACTACAATAATATCATATATGACCTGAATTCCAAACAACATTTTCTAAGCCAATTGCCATTATGTTATGTTCATTTTTAATGTCACATAAATTTTAATTGTAGTAAAACAGATCACAAAATAAATTACACACAATTACAAGAGTTTCTCATAGTATGTCAAATAAGTTTTAATATTGATATTCAATTTTAACAAAATGTTTGTTGGACCGCTAATTTTGCCCAAATTACATAACATTTCACTATAAAATATTAAATAACATATTTTGCTTCCTCTTTTTATCAACTGTATGAAACATCTTAAAACGCATACTTTTGTATTGACTGTACATTAGTCAGGCAACATGAAACCCAGATGAAACCTGAAGATTAGGAAGCTGTATGTCGATTGTCAATGTCAGTGCCGACAGGAAGAGTTTATGTTAGGTCTTTAAGTATCGAATTACATTGCAAGCCGCCAAACACCCGAGTAATTAGTTTCCTTCCAACCGATACTCTTGGGACTATGAGAGTAAATACTAAATACCCAATACTCAGAAATACTCCATACTCTATACTCGATTGTACTCGCCTACTCGGAGAGCAGCTAAATACTAGCTTTGACCGTGGTTGGAAAGTAAAAAAATATCGGTCCATCAGACACTGTGAATACCAATCACAGTGAAAAATCACTGGTATAAATCAGCGATATTTTAAAATCACAGTCACTGTATTCACTGATATCGTAAAATCACTGTTTCACCCATCTCTACCTGGAAATGAACATGAGGTTACATTTTTGAATACTATAAATTATGGCTTTGATGTGCTAAACTCTAGATTACCTTATCATCCAACAAATAAGTTGAAAAGTTCCTATGGGATTAATTTAAATGAGCAGAATTCAGCCCTTAACCTTTTTTTAATTATATGTGCGAATCCATGCGAGCTATTGGGAGAAATAAATTATTACCTTTCCAAAAGGGCTTCCTAATATCTATCCGTAGTCTTCAAGGGCTCTACACAGAGTTACACTCTGAAGGATACACATATATTATGGCAGCAAGATGTAATCAAGACGTCCTTGAGTCTTATTTTTATATGATTAGAGGCCTTGGTAGATTTTATGACTATCCGCTACCAATGGCTGTGAGCCAAAGAATAAAATCTTTACTTTTGAGCCGTAGTCCATAATTAATAATAAAAACTGGGAACTGTTCAAGTGAAGACACAACCACATTAAGTGTCGATGTGATACAAAATCTGAGATGTGATATCCGGGAAGATTCACAGGTAGAATCTACAGTACAGGAGGAAATTGAAAGTGAACAGCCAGAAGAGCAAGAATTTATATCGACTATTGAACCCCAGTTAGCAGAAAGTAAGAATAGTATTCATGGGCAAGTAGCAGGAGAAAACACAAACTTACTATAGATGCTCGCAGGGTATTGCTTATAGAGTGAAAAAGAAAAAGCTAGTTACAGCTTACGAATATGGCCATCCAACGAGTCACTACCCTACAAAACAAATAGACTGGCTTTTGACAATATCAAGAGCCAACAAGTGCGTGGGCTCAGAAGTAGTAATCCTGACCGTTGAGATCAGCGCGCGATTGGACGATTTTGGTCACGTGACCACGCCCCCCTACCCCCAACCCCTACCCCTCCGCTCCCCCTCCCGGGGCCCCATAGTTGATAGGTATAAGTTCCTTCATACCAAGAAAGGACTATCGAACACAGATATTGCCAGAACCATACGTTGTTTTCGTTAAGAAGGGAGAACTAAACTTCTCAGTACAACCCACTGGGTCAAAACACTTTTTTCAGGTGTGTTAATAGAGGGAACATTGACACAGCTCTTGGGGTCCCAAATTGGCTGTTTGGTGGGGGTGATGGCGTGTAAGAGAAAGGCAGGTTTTTGCTTGAATAAAACACGATATTACAAAACATATATTTATTATACAGATATACATAATATTAATCATACATTTTTACAGGAATGCCTCCTATATTCGTTCATACGTTTTTCTACAATGTCTCTTAGATGCGTTAGTAAAATTGTTTTTAGTTCACAATCCAGCGCGTAATAGTCCAAACCGACGACCTGGCGTGTGTAGTAG
>CABFWO010006497.1:0-34420 GCA_902155825.1 Timema genevievae | reverse complement strand
CTGAAATGGGTTTTCACTCTACATGCACGTAAATGCGGGTACACCTCCTCTAAAATTCAACCTTCCTCATTCTTAGCACATCGGCATGATTATTACTAGTAGGCCTACACTTTAGGATAAGCCGGACGGGTAGTAATAAACAGTGTTAAAAAGTATTTTTTATTATTTATGTTTATTAGTGTTTTTAGACGGTTATAAAATAAACAAACAATCAACGAAAGTTGTAATGTTTTAATTATCTCAAAGATATCTGAGTATTCCTCTAATTCTTGATGATGTACACGTGTATTCTCATCTGGAAGTTGACTCTGGCGAACCTAGGCACGGATGGCAATGCCAGAGCTGGCAGAGATCCATTGCAGGTAGGACGTCACTCTGGCAAACCTAGGCACGGATGGCAATGCCAGAGCTGGCAGAGATCCATTGCAGGTAGGACGTCACTCTGGCGAACCTAGGCACGGATGGCAATGCCAGAGCTGACAGAGATCCATTGCAGGTAGGACGTCACTCTGGCGAACCTAGGCACGGATGGCAATGCCAGAGCTGGCAGAGATCCATTGCAGGTAGGACGTCACTCTGGCGAAAGCACCAGGGGCATTGGCAGGGCAGTCCTCAACACCAAAAGACACGACGCCGACCTCTGTGAAGATTCCATCAGCCTCCTGGATCACCAAAGGACCGCCACTGTCACCCTGATGGATTCAACAAGAACATCAGTTGGTGTGTTTACTCGAAGTAACATACCCACACACGTCCACACATGCCCCACTGATCTTACGTTGCAAGGACTCCTGCCATTGCTGCCCAGGGTGCAGATGTTGGAGGACAGGATGCCGCTACCCAACAGTCTGGCACATTCTGAGTTGGCGATGATACTGACGTCAGCATAGAGCAGGTTGGGGCTGACGTTGCTATTGCCTGCACGAACCAATCATGGTGTATAGTCTTTGCAGGAGAAATAATATTTATTGTAATGTGTAGCTAATGTAAGAGTTATTTAAGCTTGTGGCTAAAAAGTCACAAGTCATCGTATCGCCCTGTTAATAAGCGGGAGCTATAATGATGCAAAGCCCAAATGGGTGGCGGTTCTGAAGACAGGTAATTAAGACAACAACGGATGAAAATGGTCTCTACTTAAAAAGGGGTAGTTTTCAACTACTCTTAATACCAGAGCTGAATACTCACTGCTAGAAATCCTCCCGAAGCCGCTGACGCGGGCTGCACTTCCGGCGAAGCTGGTGGAAGCCTGGGAAAAGCTCGGCAGGCGGACTGGGGCGATGAAACCTGAGAGATAAGAAATGTTGTTATAAAGATTTATACGATCATATATTGGTCAATATCTGTTATAATTCATTATTTTGCCGTAACGTTAGAGTACCGTGCTTCTTACTTTGATAACGTTTCCATAAAATTATGTTTCTATTGGCTAGCTAAGCGTTTGAAATACCTTTGTGGATTATTCTATAGTCGTATGGTAAAGGTAAACAGAGGTAGGTTCCTTAACTGAATAGCTTTTATCCAATTACTGTTAAAATTATTATTGAACTTTAAATATATTTGTTCACGATATTTTGTTGTCGGAAGGATCGTTGTTGTTGTTGATGCGCTGAGCAACTCACGCGAAAGGGAGGAAACTCTAGAGGTTTTATCTCAACCAGGTATTTACACTAAATGTCCACTCACTGGAAGAAGCGACGGCCGAGGTCAGTTGGAGGAGGGCGATGTCGTTGGCGACGGGGTCGGGGTTGTAACTGCCGTGAATCACGGCGGAACGAAGGGTTTGAGTGACACTTCCTGACTGAGCTGCAGCCCGACTGGTGGAGCCAAGAGTGACCGTGAAGGTTGAAACTCTGCAAGTAACAAGGTAAGAGAGCAGTCATGAGTCACTGGAAGTCTCATCACAATGTCAAGAGAGTTTAGCGTTTTCATCCGGTGAGTTGAGGATCCAATGAGAGATGTAACATCTTACCAATGTGTATTAATATAGAAATATACATTTACAGGATCACAGGGAAAATTATTTGCTTCAGAGAACTAGAAATTCTTAATCTAACAACCAACAAGTAGTATATCTTTGAGTCAATTCTCACACAACTTTCTTTAGATGAATGAGACCAGCCATTTAGTGATTTGTCCTGCTGGTGGTGTATATGATCTCCCCTCACCCTTCAGCGCAGTGAGCGGCGGTGAGCACCCAGGAGTTGGAGATCAGGGACCCCCCGCAGAGACCGCTGCCTGCCAGTATGACGAGAGCTTGCCAGGGAATGAGACCTCTGGCGGCGACGCTGCCAGTGATGATACGAGACTCAGGTGCCTTCACTGTCACCACTCCGGCCTCCTCTGCAACCAGACATCTCTATATTACATAGACAGTGATCAATGGACGATGTTACGAGACTCAGGTACCACTGACACTACTCCGGCCTCCTCTGCAACCAGACATCTCTATATTACATAGACAGTGATCAATGGACGATGTTACGAGACTCAGGTACCTCCACTGTCACTACTCTGCAACCAGACATCTCTATATTACATAGACAGTGATCAATGGACGATGTTACGAGACTCAGGTACCTTCACTGTCACTACTCTGCAACCAGACATCTCTATATTACATAGACAGTGATCAATGGACGATGTTACAAGACTCAGGTACCACTGACACTACTTCGGCCTCCTCTGCTGGTAGTAGAGTGTTCACGAAGAGGAAGGGGGAAGGACAGTCAGACGACAAGGTAACAAAAGGGGCCCACGAGTGGTGTGGACACAAGAAGACCTTGGTCTAGTTACAAGACTGTCTCACCTGGCTGTGGCTCAGTCCCGGGGATGTAGTCGGGGTAGAACTCTGGAGTGTACTCCTGGTTCTTGTAGATCTGCTCCCACTCGGCTGCCGTGTTAGAAGGGTTGAGCTTCACAAACACAGCCCTGGGGACCACTTCAGCCTGCGTCAGTCACGGTGTCTTAGCATAATTTGGAGGACTTGATAGACTTACCACAGTTTTACCAATGCCTTGAAGATGACATTAATGCCATTTGTAAGTTTACCTTCTTTTGGGTTGTGAAACGTGAATAATCTGGTACACCATTTTAATTATTTGATACGATTTTAAAAATATATTTTCATCATCCAAAGTTTTTAGATTTGGATTAGTTTAGTGAATGATTCATAGAAAGCAACGTTTAGTCTTCAAAACATGATGTTACGCTAATGCTACAACAATATCACTGACGCGCTTTACAATATTACGTTCTCATCTTGATATAAACTTAAACAGGGAGCTGTCGTGCAAACCAATCAGTTGCGACAAGAATAAAAACTATATATTATCAATAAAATAGCCAAAGTGATTATTTATGCTTTTAGTGAGGATTACTCCATCTAGATATCATATTATGAAATTTGAAATATAAACCTAGACACGAGAATCGAATTCAGGACCTTTGGCTTAGTACGCCAATCCTCTAACCACGGAGCTATCCAGGATTCGTCCCATGCCTAGAGTCATTCTTCACTCACATTTTAAGGCAGAGTCTATGATGGACGTGCTGAAATCGTTGGCTACAAATGTGCGATTTTATTCAGACCACGAGCTATCAGATAACGAATCCACCTTCGACTCGGTAGTTGGATTAATTCCACTTGTACAGTTATTAAAATATGAGCACGAGACGATTCCTGGATAGCTCAGTGGTTAGAACATTGGCGTACTCAGCCAAATGTCTCAGGCTCGATTCCCGTGTCCAGGAGTCTTTTTAAATTTTCAGAATATAGTATATATTATGAGTTAGCAGGATGACCTTCATTTGTGTGAGATATGAATTATGATGTATAGAGTATATTTTAAAATTCCTGTTTTGTCCTTACACATAGTTTAGCCACAACTATTGTAACAATAATTACAAACTATCATAATTAAAATATTAAATGGCCATGTAACTTTTTATTTTATTGCCAAAATATAAATCTAGGAACACGTGTAGATATAACATTTTCCAATTTATTAAATCAATTCGTACAATTAAAATAAATTTAAATATATATTGTCTACTTGTATAAATAGCATGTAAATGCTTTATATTACAAATGTTAAGCTATACTTAATAATTATTTGGAATTAAACTTTGTCCCTGCATTTTGGAGGGATGATAGAATATATTTAAAATTGCTCAATGTTTGCATTTGTAATGTGCTCGTTATAATAATTCAAATAACTGCAATATAGATCCATAAAGTGTTACCTTTGTGGCTGCAAGGTATAGAGCAACAACCAGTAGAAACTTCATGTTGTCAGTCAAAGGAACTATCACAAAATGTCTGCTTTATTTTTAAAATTATAGTATTTATATACTCAAATATTGTTACATAAACATATCAATCAGATTGCAAAAGTACGTCCCGATGCACCACATAATTTGACAAGGTGATTGTTAATTCATTTTTTACTTTTATGTTTGTACATACTTCAAACGGTTATTCCCATAGTTAGTATAATTAGTAATAGTTTAAAATAAATAAACAAACAATGGCATTACATTTTTTTAATAGATGATTTACCTTGAAATGACTACTCTAACTTTTAATTCTATGAGTTTGTGCATAGATAATATCAATTATCTCGCTTTCAAACTACACTTCTTCAAAAGAAATTATCAGTAATATTTTGACCTGCTCTGTAATGACTGGTTAGATCTCCTCCTCAATATATTGGTCGTTATCTCAATGGACGGTGCAATCTATTAGTATTATGTAAGTTATATATACTATGAGGAGTCCAGGGTTCGAGTACCTCCTAGTGCATCATGTGTCCTATCCGTGGACATTAATCAACCTTCTGAGGTTGCAGACACATTCTGACTGTGGTTGATGTCATTAATACAAGACTTGGGACGTTAGGAATTAGAGAGTCCTCATTGATATCTAGAATGGGACGTTAGGAATTAGAGAGTCCTCATTGATCTAGAATGGGGCGTTAGGAATGATAGAGTCCTCATTGATATATAGAATGGGGCGTTAGGAATGATAGAGTCCTCATTGATATCTAGAATGGGACGTTAGGAATTAGAGAGTCCTCATTGATATCTAGAATGGGACGTTAGGAATTAGAGAGCCCTTATTGATATCTAGAATGGGACGTTAGGAATGATAGAGTCCTCATTGATATCTAGAATGGGACGTTAGGAATGATAGAGTCCTCATTGATATCTAGAGTGGGACGTTAGGAATGATAGAGTCCTCATTGATATCTAGAATGGGACGTTAGGAATGATAGAGTCCTCATTGATATCTAGAATGGGACGTTAGGAATGAGAGAGTCCTCATTGATATCTAGAATGGTCGCTCTAGAGAAATAGGAGACATAATTGACTAATTACAAATCTTAAAGCAAATTGTCCTGACTCTATTCTTGGGTTGGTTAGAGGTCTTTGAAAAGGGAGTTGATATATTTACAAGATAATTTGTCTGTGGGTTTCTAGATGTTGTATTTTTTAGACTCTCTCCTGGTGAATGAAGGCGTGTTTCTTTGAACTTGGTCAGAATAAGGGCAATGAATAGTGATAGTGCCGGCAATCAACGACTGCGACTAATTAACAGCCAGCATTTCCTCTTCTGCAATAAGATTTTTGTCTGCGGAAATTCAAGGTTTAACGAAATTTCATATTTTTTGTAGCGTAATCTCAAGTTGAATCCAGTGAAATTTAACCAAAGCAAATTCATTAGTATGTTCCAAGTGCATGTTAATTTAAGGGCACCGATTGTTCAGAATGTATCCATTTTAGACCACCTTGAAATATTGTGACGAAGCCTTCTTAGCCAATGTATAATAAACAAATGTACAAACGAGTTTATTGATACTATGCGGTGTTAACAGGCGAGATTTTGTACACATTCGTTAAATTATCAAACATAGAGAGAAACAATTAAATATGAGCCTACCTTTGCGAATGGTGACTGAGAATACCTGGAGTGTTGAGCTGATAGCTGGGGCACCCCAATCTTGTTTCTTGAGAACTTATTAATTATTTCACACGAGAGAGTTTCATGGCGTGTCCCGAGGCTAAAAGACGCTTGAACTCACAGTTTTTCCCGTTATACTAAGAAAAAGCGCAGGACTAGCGAGCCCAGAGCCATTAGGAGAGAAGGGCCAATGCGGTGCTGACACCTAGTGCTAATGAATATAATTAATTACACAAATAATAGAACACAGCTGGCTCAGTAGATATATTCATACTAGACAGATATTATTATTGATATTATGCTATATTCAAGCAATGCGATATTTAGAAATTATCAGGGATTACATTCAACAGTATTCACTATCGCGTTAAAAGCTTCATGTATAAATAATTCAATTTGACAGCAATTTGGTGGAAATGTAAGTTTACTAAAATTCATCAGACCTGCCTGCCAAATTTCAATTTTATTCGACACTTAGTAGTTATTTTTATGTTCAACCCACCCTCCTATGGATTGGTTGAGGTAGATTGGGGTTCAGGGTGAAATAGGGGGGGTTAGGGGGCGGTGGGTTCCTGTTCGGAACCAAGTGGAGGCCCTTCATCAAACATAAAATTCACACTGTTTTCCAATTACTGCTATGCAATAGGCCTTGATACTTGGATGATAAACTTAATTATAATTCCTCCTGAAAGTCTGTAATGTTCAAATTGTCCTTATTATACAATCCTACCAATCATCCCTACATCTTCCATAAGTTCATCAATATAAGTTGTATTTTAGTTTACGGTCATTAGGAAATACGGTATAAAAACCAGATTCGTAGAAATCTTAAATCTCTTTAGGAAATTATGATTCCTGATTCATGTTCTTACCTGAACGTGAACATTGTCTCTGGATATATCAGTTAAATGGATCTGTCGAGATCTTAATCAGCCTACTCAAGATTATCATAAGTTGACAGATACCTTGGTTTGATTTCACGCACTTACCACGCAGTCTAAGGTGTCAGATTCATTATAGACAGGGGTATCGGTTACTTAGTGGTTGAGGTTTGAATCTCAGCCGGGAAGGACTTTTCCTCATCTCATCTCATTTCATCTGTGGGTGCATTTTCTCTAAACTTTCTCCTCACCCTACTCCTTAGGATAAATATTTAACTTCTTTTTTGTGTTGAATGTATTAATAAAAGTAAATATTTTACAAATAATCTAATATATCCTGAGGGTTCCATTTTTCAGCAACAAATAATGCAGCCTGATATATTCAGGCCTAGAGATCTTTATTATTCTTAGCCTGATTTTTCAAAATATATTATATATAAATGATGTGTGATAATCAAATGCTCATGTCTTTGTTGCATCTTTTCAATTGTTTATTCGCTTAGTGTTTACCATTGTTTCATACATGTAAACATGAGTTTAGTGATAAACTTTTACTAGCAACTCGTCTTACTACCCGTTCAGGTTTAAGTACTAATTACACTAATGGTTTTAGGGATTATAAAGGTTATATTTAGAGGAAGTGTACACATATTTGTGTGGAGGGAGAGTGGGAAACAATTTTGGAAAACCACCCTTAGTACACATGACCAAGATTCGAACCTCGATCTCCCCGTTATCGGCAGTATACTCTATGGCGAGAATAGCGCCTTAGACCCTGTGGCCATCGCAGTGGGTTTTACTTATTAAAAAATTTAAAATATTATTTAAATCAAATATCGTCTCATCTGAATGTTAGTTGAGAGGTCCTGAAGATGTCCTCCTAGAGTCTCAGCTGAATGTTAGTTGAGAGGTCCTGAAGATGTCCTCCTAGAGTCTCAGCTGAATGTTAGTCTGCTCCGCTATCCACTTGAGGAACGACGAGACTCGCGTGTAACCGTTTGGAGCGTCAGTCCTACACCTTGTCCCGAACGAGACGACACCGATCTGCACGTACTTCCCGCCATCTTGGATGACCAGAGGACCTCCGCTATCCCCCTGAAACACAACCCCCGCTCTTAGTGTAGTTTGATTGTGACTGAACTCTCAGACCTGTTGTGCCCAGCACTCTCTCTAGACACACAGGACATCATAATAACCATCATTACTGTCTTCTCAAGCTTCTCCTTCATCTATATTGTGGAACTCATCTATAATAATGTATAGTCTTATTTCTCTAAGATTGAGTCCACAATAAACACAACGTTGTATTCACGAAAACAATACATTTAATAAAGTTGAGTCATTTTGTGAGCTTTAAAGGAAAAAGGTTTTCTGTATAACATTCAATTTTCAACATTAACTGTCTGCATAAGTTGTGCTCGTGCTCTCAATATGGAAGTGTAAGTGAACAATTGGGCAAGTTAACAACTGGGCGAGTTAACAACTGGGCGAGTGAACAACTGGGCAAGCTAACAACTGGGCAAGCTAACAACTGGGCAAGCTAACAACTGGGCAAGCTAACAATTGGGCAAGCTAACATAGGCCCTATCATATATCATATTGACCATGGTAATAGTAGCCTAGTAGTCACTAATGACAGTCGATTATGAAACACAGGTGAAACATCCTTGTCTTATTGTAAATGTTAGAGAATATTCACCGAGCATATTCCTTGTTGGTTCTTGCCCTGGGTGCAAATCTTCTCTGGCATGGTCACGGTGCATTCCTTGTTTGGGACAACCGTCACGTTCACGTGATACAACAGCTCACTACCTGCGAACAAGAACAACATGTAGCGGCAGCGCTCCCTGGCGTGACGTCACTCAACGTGCTGCCTGAGCGCTGCGCGGTGGTAGAGGCTTCTCTGAGCTCTGTAGCGTGACGTCACTCAACATGCGCCTGAGCGCTGCGCGGTGGTAGAAGCTTCTCTGAACTCTGTAGCGTGACGTCACTCAAAATGCGCCTGAGCGCTGCGCGGTGGTAGAGGCTACTCCACGTGACGTCACCAGCATATGCCACGTGTCACACAATAACAGCCAAAGCTTGGGATGCAATAATAGGGTGGTCTCAATTACATTTTAAAACATTAATTTTAAATCAAAGTAAAATTGTTTTTACTAGTTTAGAGCAATCAAATTTACTTTGAGGCAGGTATTAAATAGGTCTGTTATTTTTTGTCAGTATAGTTTAAATCCTTATTTTTATAACATCTTTATTATTTTAATTTTTACCTTTCGAATCTCAACTTATTATAATGTATCCGTCAATAAAGATATGGCTTTATACAATATACTATTACCCAACCATACTTTCAACTAGCTAGGCCTATTTGCCACAGTAGAACCGACTCATTTCCAAGTATTCTTGAATAAAATAAAGTATTTCGTGGTTTAATATGCTGCCTTATGGAGGGGTAGATGTTTATAATAAATATTCCTGTACTAATACAAGCTAATATACAAGTATCAATACGATAATATTATGTGGATGATTTCTAATCACATAACCATTTATTCAGTGGAACTGCTTAAAGTAAAAGTTTATAGTAGAGTATAAAAACCTTAAGAGCTTTAAAATTTGTGAAAATTTTAAACAAACTTAGTGTCAGAATATTTTTTTAAAAAAATTTCAGTCTGAAGAAAGTTCTTAGAAACTATTTGTAGACCTAGGAAAGTTAATTTGGTGTAACTTTATTTTATTGTCTATACAAATGTAAAAATGCAAGATATTACATGACACGCTTTGTACATTAATAAAATAAATATCCTGCAATGAGTAGTTCATTAGAGATAAACAACATTACAGTATTTACATGGGTTTATCTTATAAATGACTTTCATCATATAAGTTTAGTTATTGTTTACAATCACGTTGCGCATTTAAATATTGATACTAAGTAGACTCTATCATAAGTACATTTTTATTGTCAATGATTAATGTTTTTGATTAGTTGATCGTATTTTCGATAAAACTACAGCAATTAATGCTCTTAAAAATTAATATCATATTGATATAATAGTTTATCATGGACTTCAAAGACTTGGATTCCATTCATACAATTATTATCAAATAAAAACTAGGATATGAGTAAATGCGAAGTAAGAAGTAAAACTAGTTACTGAGAAGTTACTCACGTCTTGTGATCCTACCCTAGTTACTGAGCAGTTACTCACGCCTTGTGGCCCTACCCTAGTTACTGAGCAGTTACTCACGTCTTGTGGTCCTACCCTAGTTACTGAGAAGTTACTCACGTCTTGTGATCCTACCCTAGTTACTGAGCAGTTACGTCTTGTGATCCTACCCTAGTTACTGAGCAGTTACTCACGTCTTGTGGTCCTACCCCAGCCACTGACAGTAGCAACTCTGTCAACAAATGTCTCATTTTCCTGAGACATCTTGGGCAGATCCACAGGTTTGATATTGTCTGCACAGATACAGAGACAATAGTTCATAATTGTAGAATTGGGTATCATTAGGGTATCAACAAACTGGTAATTACAGATGACCTATACACTCCCTTATTCACTATTTTAAAATTTATAAATTGTTTACTATTACGTTTTAGAAAAAACAAACATTTAATATCGTTTTTACCATTTTTATAGAAAGCTCTTGAATGAAAATTAATATAAAGTGATTTTTTTTACAGGATGGGGACGAAACAATTAGATGATTATTAACTAAAATTAACTCTCTAATTGAAAAGTAAGTAAAAACAAACTACATACTACACTTTGTGAAGATAATGTGACATAGGTGAGCCCCAGCGGACGCCAGGCAAACCTCGTCACATTATCCAGCAGGGATAGTCCAATGGTTCCCGCCCCACCCTGTATAAGTAGGTCTTGCAAGGTAAAGGTGAGATAAGCCTTGCATCAATACACTGAGCTATGATAGGGGGAAACCAATACAATTATTTGCAAATATGGGGTTGAACATTCCTTCTTCCGGAATATTCGTCCAGCTAATATTTATACAGAAATTAATGATTGCTGATGTGTAAACTATTTTTTTATTATAAAGCAAGTAAGTTTGTTTTGTATGGTATGTTTAGACCACACACAGAAAAATTAATCTGAATTATGTGATATACAAAAGGTTGCTAAATATGTTGAAGTTACTTTAATAATCCAATAACCGACTAAAGATTGACTGTACTGACCAGTCAGGAGCACGACTCTGGGCAGCTTGATGAGAGCTAGGTCGTAGTTGGTGCCCTGACTGTACTTGGGGTGGACAATGAACTCTTTAGATGTCATCTCCAAGCTACCTTCGTCCTCCCTTTGCCGGTTTCTGGATCCGATCAGCAGGCTCACATTGCTCTTGCTGTGACAACATCACATTCAAATTGTTATGTACACCCCATTTGCAACTGTACAGTACTAGTATTTCCTTGACAGATTACACTATGGTCTCATCTTATGATCTGCACCATAGTGGAACCAAGCACGGTAAGCTCGACATCTTTCAGGGTAGATGGAATATACATGCTATAAGATATAGTTTGCAACCAAGATGGAGATATTGAACGAATATCAGTAGTAATATTAGTCAGTCTGAGGCTATTGTATGGCTGCCTCTTGCAGGTGGAGAGGAGGGCAGCCTCTGTTGGCAGAAAGTACAAAGAAAGATGGTATTCTCGAAATGACATGTAGTAGTTTGTGTGTGTGACTGTAAATCTTTGTATGATCAATCCTGGATCGTCCGATCCCAGCTGTGTCACAGGAAATATAGGGAAGTAGTTAAGACCAACAAGTTGGAAGGAATAAGTCTTGTATTTGGACACTTGGCCGGAAGTTTTCTTGTAGGAAGGGTGTACTTCATACCCCCAAATGGGATTGTTGTTTATATTTTAAGTTCACATAAGTATTTTATTGACATTTGACCGTAACTGAAGTTAATAAAGGCAATGTGAAATCAAGAAGCTAAACTTAGTATTCATACGATCAAATCTAATTGTTTGTACGAGAAAGCTATTGTGTTACAACATCACAGATTTAGGAACGGATGAGTTCTTCATTTATTTAGTTTTCCTTCACTAAATCTCATGGGCCATTAATGTCCCTCCCGTATAGTGAACTTTGAACCACTAACCCACCACCTCTGGCTCTTCATGACTTGCCAGCGGGGAAAGTAGGCCCAGAGAAATTGTGATTTGCTACCCGGTGAGCCATTGCTACGATAGTCAATTGGTACAGTTGGAACAGTTGTTATGATGATGAATTGGTACAGTTGGAACAGTTGCTATGGTGGTGAATTGGTACAAGTGGAACAGTTGCTATGATGGTGATCCCTCACATAAACCCAATTGGGCACCTCGTCAAGTTTATCTCCTGAAATTCATTGAGTGGGTGATATGTTGTTAGGTATTACTCAGAGCTGCTATCCACTAGACTCAGGACCAAGTGACTCAGTGAGAGTATTACTCAGAGCTGCTATCCACTAGACTCAGGACCAAGTGACTTAGTGAGAGTATTACTCAGAGCTGCTATCCACTAGACTCAGGACCAAGTGACTCAGTGAGAGTATTTGACTGACTTGTAGACGCAATGAGCAGCCGTGAGCACCCACTCCTCGGATATCAGGGAGGCGCCGCAAGCAGTGTGCCTGTCGATGCTGAGGGCCACTTGCCAAGGGAACTGCCCCACCTCTGCAACGTCACCGTTACTGATACGTCTGGACGGATATAAGTGGCCGTGACCCTTTCGGGGTCTCTGTGGAGGCTCGTGTCCTGCACACAAACAGCATCATGTTGTGTTACACACCAGGGACTCTCCTGATGACTGGTAACATCCACAAGAGGTCTCTGTGGAGGATCGTGTCCTGCACACAAACAGCATCATGTTGTGTTACACACCAGGGACCTCCTGATGACTGGTAACATCCACAAGAGGTATATGTGCACACAGTAATGAGTAATGACAAATCATCACAGCATCCTCAGCTAATACCCAATAAGTGTTAGTTATTACGTTTAGATATAAGTTTTCTCTGGGTTGAAACACATTTCACGCTATAGTTGCGCTAATCAGTGCTACCAACACTTTCTACCCTTAACTTGACCAATTACAGGATACTCACTGTTGGTTTCCAGCAGGATGGGCCGGTTTCGTCTCCTGGAAGAAGACTCCACCTCCGTCTGTTGTCCTAAGGAGAGGTGATGATTGTGGCGAGGACCTGGGTTCAAGACACATCAAGCACACGGGGGACTTAAGGACTCCTTGTCTCAACTTTGGCTCGGTTCAAAGAATAAAAAGTTGTCATTATAATGGTTTTTTTTTACTTTCCCAATGTGAGAAAGTATTGTAATCGGTAATGTTTTCAACCTCGAGGTTATGATGAATCTTGAAGTTTTATGTTCTCCCAAACGCAAGTGACTCTTGCATTGTATATGTACCTGAGACTACAGTCCAAATTGCTTGGTGGATTTATTTTCCAAACTTGTTATTTAGATTGTATGCATGGTCGTAATTAGGTTTTTTTAATTAAATTAAATTAATTAAGGTAGTTTACTGAAACGTATTTTTTAATACATCCAACTCTAGACTATGTCGACTGGATCGTAACATTTATTTAAATAGTAAAATAAAACTATATTTACATGTTTTCTGGAAGCCCCATTTGTTTCATTACTATTACTATTGAAACAACCCGAGTCTGTCCACTGGTAGCTGCTCTATTATATAAATGTCTAGATAATTACCCACTCAGTTAGTTTCCAGCTGACCTTCTGAAGGAACTGGGAAACAAAACCTATAAATAGGACATACCACACAGGAAAATGGCTCCAGGACTTTCTAGACGTAACCATGGTGGCTCTAAAGAAGAAGAAACAAGCAAAGAAATGTGGTGACCACAGGACCATCAGCCTTGTCTCTCAACAGGTGGCTGATGGAAGAAGACCAATTGGAATTCATAAAATGAAAAGGAACCAGAGATGTCATTGGTATGCTGAGAATAATTTCAGAGAGAATGTTGGAAGTCAATTGGTTTCATCGACTGCAAAAAAAGGCGTTCGATAAAGTGAAGTGAAAGGAACTGATGGAAATACTTAATAAGATCGACCTCAACTGGAAGGACAGAAGGCTGATTGCAAACCTGGAACAGCGAGTGAAGGTGAGGCTGAATGATGGAGGGACCAACAGCGTAGAGACAGTAAGAGGGGTGATGTTTGTCCCCAGTTTGTCCAACTTGTTTGAAGAGAAGCTGGTCTGGTAAGATCTGGAAGGAGGTGGTAATTTCAGGATAGGCCGCGTCAACAGCACAGTAAAATATGGAGATGATCTAAACAAGAGTTGCAGGAAATGATGGACCGTGCTGGTGGAGATAAGGAGATAATAGGGCATGGAGATAAACATTAGGAAGTCAAAAGTGATGCAGATTTCAAAAAAATGAAGAGCCGTTCCAAATCAAAATTGGAAACCAGGAGCTGGAAAAAGCAGTGCAAGTACTTGGGAAGTCTGCCCACTGCACCAAGGCAACTAGCTAAAGGATCGCCAAGGCCAAGGAAGCTTTCAACAAGAAGAGGTTACTGCTGACCAGGAAGTTGAGTTTGGAACTGAGGAAGAAACTGAAATGAAGAGTGGGTGAGAAGAGAACCATTTCGGATGTGATTCTTCGGTACATCCTTAGGAGGAACTGTCTTCTGTACGACGTCATATAGGGGAAGGTTGAAGGAAAGAGGAGCTTAGGAAGGAGAAGGATTCAAATATCGGATGACTTGAAGGAAAGAATAAAATTGTGGGAGCTGAAGGAGGAGGCAGAGGAGGTCTAAGTTGACTGACAAGATGAATGGACCTGTCATAATGCAGAACACCTGATAATAAAATAATCGCACATTGAGTTTGATGTCATTTCTATCAAAACTAAACTACATGGTAATACATGGCTATACATGGGGGGTTGTAATGGTGAAACTGCAGATCCTAGAGATTGCTCAGAGCCATTCTGTTGGCAATACTGGGGTGAGGAGTGAGGACTCACCTAATGACGGTCTCAAGAGTCCTCTGAGGGGCACCGCTCCTCTAGAAACATCCCTCCTAGGGACATCGTTGAAGGGTAAGGAGGCTCCTCTCCCTGTAGAACACATCTGTACACAAATCACGTGATATAGCAACAGGCTCAGTTCATAACTACAGAGCTACAAACTGACAAATGGACGACTGGAAGGCTTTTTATTCTCTAAGGCTGGTTTCACACCGACAAGTCCCAAGTCGAGTCTGACTCACCAATTGAGACAAGTACAGGTTGTATTTGATACCAATACTTTTCACACCGGTGAGTCAAGTCACCCCGACTCTAGCCGAGTCTAGCCGAGTCTAGACGAGTCTAGACGAGTCAAGAGTCCATGATGCGGCAGATTACAGAGTTCGTCAGTCCAGCCAAGTCACGTGTATTATTTCCACAGCTGTTCAAGGCTGAAAGCATGGACACTGACTACCTCATTGTTTTCGTTCAAGAAAATATTTCAATTTACAGCTCGTCCCAACCAGAACATCGTGATAGAAGTGCAGTTTCCGCTATTAGGGAAAAAATAGGAAAAACTACCAAAGGTGTATCGTTTCACATCAAGTGGGTAAATCCACACCAAGCGACGTCTTTTTAGGCGTCTACGTCGGCGCCTCTATACAATTGTACTTATAGAAACCGCTAGGACTCCATCCCTCTTGCACGAGCTCTTTGATCAAACTAGTGGACTCGATGACTCGACTCGCTAGTGTGAAAGGACTCGAGTCTAGAGTCAGATTGGACTCGACATAATTAATAATAATAATAATGGTTTAAAGTGTGGTTGTAGGGGAAGCGAGAAAAGGCCAGTGTTATGGCAGTTCTTATAACAGAACATTTTTCATCAAAATAAATAAAATATTGTTTCATAAGAAACAGATAGTTTAATTTTCTTCTCATTTTGATATCAACAGTTGTTGAATATCTCTCATGACATTAGATGACAAACTTTTTAAATGAAGAGAAAACGTTGTCATTAAATTCCAGAACACCCTCGACAAGTATTCAACAATTGTTGATATCACCGCGAGAAAATAAATCAAACTCTTATGTTTGTACTGGAGCAATATTTGATTTATTTTGACAAAAACTGCAAAAAAACACTGGTCTTATCTCGCTTCTCCTACATCCACACCTTGAAGCTACTACGTCTTGTGAACAAAGTGCTATTAGTGCTTGTTGAGATACTATCCAGTCATTAGTGCTATTAGTGCTTGTTAAGATACTATCAGTCATTAGTGCTATTAGTGCTTGTTGAGATACTATCAGTCATTAGTGCTATTAGTGCTTGTTGAGATACTATCCAGTCATTAGTGCTACGTCCTCTGGTTATCCTGTTTCTCTAGTGATACAAGTCTGGAGAACTCTGTCATGTTATATATTTGTATGACAACTTCCGGCACAGAACTTGGCTTGTTACTGATTATGATGTCTTGTCATTTTTAGTCAATGCTCATCTGTACATACATTCTGTTCAACATCCCCTAGTTGGGGAGAACTTCTAACTGAGACTTTGTCATTTTTTGACATTTTGGATCTTTAGGTGATACTTTTTTGGTTTGCGTTAGTTTTTATTCATTTATCTTGAATCAGTATATTTTAATACTATCAATATTTTATAAATGCACACACAGTTGTCGGAATTAGTAAATAATACAGCAGTCAGCACGTACGCCCGAGTATGTTTTAAATAAACACGTCTTTTGTAGTTCCGAGGATCAGGGGTTTTGGACAGCGGCTTGAACAAAGAAAGTAGGAGAAGAGAGGTAGTGAGTTCTTTCAGACAATCACGTGATGATTTGTGCTGTGCCCCAACAGTTTGATGCTCTAATAGTAGCACATCCAACAGCTACTATCAGAGCTACCAGAGACTTGTTGATATTAGAACATCCCCCAGCTACTATCAGAGCTACCAGGGACTTGTTGATATTAGAACATCCAACAGCTACTATAGAGCTACCAAAGACTTGTTGATATTAGAACATCCAACAGCTACTATCAGAGCTACCAGAGACTTGTTGATATTAGAACATCCAACAGCTACTATCAGAGCTACTTAGAGACTTGTTGATATTAGAACATCCAACAGCTACTATCAGAGCTACTAGAGACTTGTTGATATTAGAACATCCAACAGCTACTATAGAGCTACCAAAGACTTGTTGATATTAGAATCGTTGGCCCGGCTAGCACCAAAGCTTGGCATGTTGCCTACTGCGTTTGTCTGGGGGTCTGATTTGCTACACTATTACAACTAGTTTGTAAGTAGTGACAACTGTTGTAGTCACAGGTACAACTAGTTTGTAAGTAGTGACAACTGTTGTAGTCACAGGTACAACTAGTTTGTGAGTAGTGACAACTGTTGTAGTCACAGGTACAATTAGTTTGTAAGTGATACATGAATATAATCCTATGGCTGTAAACTGAATTTAAATAATCATTTTAAAAAGTAAGGCATAACTTATTATTTCTATGTAAAAGTGTGTTTTAATGTATAATAATTACCGTGGTGAATGCGAGGACGAACAATGACAGATATACACAGATATAGTTCATATCTTTGTTCAATCTACCTCAGACAAGTGCAGGTTGGGTAACCACCGCCTGGAACACGAGGGGAAATATCGGAACTTGGAGATAGTTACATAATGACAGCAATTAGGAGAATAATGACTAAACAAATATCTAAACTACCTACTTGATTTACCTCCAAACAGAATTACTCCTCACTGAATCTTGCAGTGGCGTCGATAGACCCTTACCGCGCAGTTGTTAGTGTGTAAGTTGTGTGAAAACATCACTGCACAGTCTTCAACGACAAACATAACAACATTTAGACATAAAATACCTGAGAAACGTTATTTGTAGCAAATAATTTATATTGGTTTCGATGAGAACTCTACGGTCACAATTTCATAAAAAGATACTTATCTGACAGCTAGAAAATTATTAACTCTCTATTTTCACGTATTCATACGTCAAGTGATGTGATCTGTAGCTGTCCCGTTTGATAGATGTTATCAATGCCCATGAGTACACAATAATAATAAAGTCGCGTGTTATCAAAGTCGACCACGTCACAGGCTGTTTGTGTTTTGTAAAAGTTTGTTCCTACTAAGATTGTGCTGTAGCTAACATTATTGGAGCGTGTAATGACTTGACGGGTTTTTAATTGCACAAAACTCCACAGCGAGTTCCAGGAACAAGATCATCAGATACGGCTCCGTGGAAATAACACTTCTTCTTTATCAGCGCGTCTTAAAGCGTGTTCAGGTTATACATATATATGTTTGATAGAGGTAATACACCCGCATTTGTGTAGAAGTAGAGTGGGAAAACCACCCTCAGTAGACTTGATTGGGATTGGATATCCTATCTCCCCATCCTCAGCCTGCTAGTCTAATACGAGAGTGACGCCTTAGACTATCCGGCCACTGAAGTGGGCTTTTAAATTCTAAATAATGAGTCAGTAATACTTTGTGCCTCCTACCATTGCAATGAATGTAAGCTCTATAGCCTCCTACCAGGCAATGAATGTAAGCTCTATGTGCCTCCCACCATGGCAATGAATGTAAGCTCTATGTGCCTCCCACCATGGCAATGAATGTAAGCTCTATGTGCCTCCTACCATAGCAATGAATATAAGCTTTATAGCCTCCTACCATGGCAATGAATATAAGCTCTATAGCTTCCTACCAGGCAATGAATGTAAGCTCTATGTGCCTCCCACCATGGCAATGAATGTAAGCTCTATAGCCTCCTACCAGGCAATGAATGTAAGCTCTATAGCTGGACTAACGGGATTATCAAGTCATTTAGTAAACACACAACATTATTTATTGATCCAACGTTACGTTTCAGAAACAAATACATCAACATATATCCTGACAACACAAAGTGCCTCACATGTGACAAGATGTAATCAGTAAGTGATATTTTATCAATTTAATTGGAGTGTTCATTTTATTTTTGCATCATTACACATTTTAATTGCACGAGACTTGTCTTAGTAAATAATAGTTTAGTAGTTAATATTAATAAATGTATATATCTATAATGGCAGTGGTTTAAAACATACACATTACATTCTCCAGTGAAGTCATCATTCAACTGGATATAGAGTGAATAAAGGAAATGTGACCTTGACACGGCTCTTTATACAGAGACTCGAAAAAACTGTCAAAGAGGCCGTAATTTAATATATATATTAAAGTGATACGGAATGTTTTGGAGATATAATTGGTATTTATAGCCCTGTGATCGAGCGCCAATTATGATGTTACTCTTTGTTTTATTTAAATAAATACAACTGTTGATGTTGCGCACGATTTATTGTAGTGATTATATTTTCTTATACAATTTTACTTGAAATACAAATTATGTACTGCCGTGATATTACACGTACTCTAGTTTATGTCGCCGGCACTCTCTGTGTTTATGTGACTACTCTGTTTATGTCGTCGGCACACCATGTGTGTTCATACGCACACACAGCTTATATATGACATACCCCTTGCCCCTTGGACCACTCGTGACCACTGTCAAAACCAACAAATCAAAAGCATTCCTGCAACAGGTGTCTTGAAGGCTAGCTTCCTATTGGGTATAGTTTTAAAAGTGCAATCCTCCTACATTATTTCTGAAAAGCGCGTGATTCTTCATGGATCAAGTCTTAAAAAGGATAATTTACATACAATACTTTAAAGAAAAATACCTTCCTCCATGACTTTTTAAATATATGAGAGCGGTCCAAATCAATATCGTTACAATATGTGTGTTTGACTGACAAACGGTGTGATAAGCCTGCAGGTTTCTACTGTATTATTCACTTCAATTATTATTATCCTATTATTTCCCTAAATTTTAATTATAAAATCCTGCACCCTTTTTTTTTCGATCGTGGATTGGTTTAGAGATTGTCTCGTCGGTTGACTCAGTGGAAACAGCAGGAAGTTCTGGATTGAGAGGGGGATTATGTTCACTGTGGAAATTTATCAGATAATACGACAGTAAAATAGTTTTCTTGATTTATTTGATCAAATTCAATAAATTAAGTCTAAAAACATTCATTAAATATTATCGCAGCTTTTAATCACCTATTTGTATGTTTTTTGTATTTGTTATCGAATAGAATTACAAACTTTGGTTTTTCCTGATTGCTTAAAAAATGTATTCGTATTTTCTATTAGTTTTCAACTTACAGATGTAGAATCTGTTTCTGTTTTGACCATCTCAGTGGCGTCACTAGGGTTAGTGTCACCCCCATGGGCCTCCAGCCGTAACATAACATACACAATACTAAGTAACAGTGTTTGCACTAATGTTACTTGTACATCGTAATTCCCGTATGTCCTTGAAAGTAATGGCAGTAACTGATACAAACAACTTGCGAAATTAAAATTACGCCTTTCAATTACAATCTCATACGCAAAGACTGAACATATTTACATTTACAAAGATACGTGTGGTTAGAGTGAGGTCGCTAAGAAAACAATAAAATTAGAAGTGTAACATTTCAGTATTACATCACAATTATGTTAATTTCAACATTAAATTTACCCGCTTTGTGGGCTGCATGGTCTAATGTGCTACTCACGTGTTGGACTAAACTGCCGAAGACAAGGATTTCGGGGTTTGATCCCAGTCGGGTGTACTGGGGGTGGTTTTTTCTAAAAGTTTTCTACTCTTCCTCCAAGCAAATGTGGGTACACTTCGTCTAAATTCAACCTTCCTAATCCCTAAAACATTACAGTAATTAGTATATAGGCGTATAAACCGGACGGGTAGTAAGACGTAGTGCTAATAAAACAATAATCCTTCAACTGTACCGTTAAATGAGAAACATTAATGTCAGCATAATAGATAGTGGCCCGAATAATGTAGAAGTTGTAGACAAATGCATCTGGAAATATTATTAATATATGAAGTAATAGCGCAAACTAAACAGGAGCAAATGCACAAGCATTCCAGCAGTTAGTGAACATCTCGAGAAAATCAGAACATTCCTGTCCTGGCTTTCAAACTGCGGACTTGTTAAACACTTCATCACAATCAATGCCTCTCGCCAGATCCTCCGATTGATAATATCGCAAGTCTCTGTCCAATGGTAGAGCAAATAGTTCTTTATAAGTTATAACTGACACACAGTCTGTCGGAAATAACTGTAGACCTAGTGAAAAGGTTCTATAGACAGTCATTTTGTTGTCACCCCCTCTGGTAGTGTCACCTGGTGTGGTCTGGGAAAGGGTTTTATAGACAGTCATTTTGTTGTCATCCCCTGTGGTGGTGTCACCCGGTTTGTACCCCGTAATGACGCCACTGGACCATCTTTAAATTATCAGTTTGTCCAATTTCATATACCTACGAGAGATTTAATTTCCCCTTTAAAAAATAGTTTATTAAATTAAAGGTGAAATCTACTAGAATATCTCAATGATTTTTTTTTCGCTGTAAGAACCTTTTCCCTGGACCTTCAGTGTCCAGGGTTTGTATCCAAACAGAACCATCTATCCCACCGTACCACCCTAAAAGGCAGCTCCTGTAATTATGAAACGGACATGTCAGCCAATTCTGTATTAACACCGCAAAGTTGTGAACACCCAATCAGCCATCACCTCCCTCCACTGACTAGTTGGGTTACTTGCACCTGGTATCTCCTGATTCTGGTACACTCAATGTTTGCAACTTATTCACGCCCACAGTTACCGACAGTAAACAAAGATTAACAAGAATGCAATAAATTATAAGCGATGTTATCAGATGAATCCAAGACACGCCATATTGTGTAAATTATATTTCTTGTAGAAACGAAAGAAAAATGTGTGTTTATTGACGCTCCGTATCATGTCAGAGTATAAACACAGTAGAGTAGAGCTAGTGTGGGGATATGAGGACATCACTACTCTGGTAGCTTGAGGACATCACTACTCTGGTAGCTTGAGGACATCACTACTCTGGTAGCTTGAGGTCATCACTACTCTGGTAGCTTGAGGACATCACTACTCTGGTAGCTTGAGGACATCACTACTCTGGTAGCTTGAGGACATCAGCACACCACTACTCTGGGAGCTTCACAAACATGGCGACAGGACTGCTGCTTCTGATTTTCACTGTGGGAGTTATTTGGGTAAGACTACACACATGTTTAATAGTCATTTAATGGGAAATAAAGCTCTAGCTATACATTACAGGAGACTTAAAATGTATGGTTTCCTGATTATAGTAGCTTCTTAGCTCCATTAGGTAACCCACTACCTTAACAACAGTCAGACACTACTCTAACAACAGTCTTCTTGGTCCTCAATCAGCCACTATCCTAATAACAGTCTTATTGGTCCTCAATCAGACACTACCCTAACAACAGTCTTCTTGGTCCTCAATCAGCCACTATCCTAACAACAGTCTTATTGGTCCTCAATCAGCCACTACCCTAACAACAGTCTTCTTGGTCCTCAGTCAGCCACTACCCTAACAACAGTCTTCTTGGTCCTCAGTCAGACACTACCTTAACAACAGTCTTCTTGGTCCTCAGTCAGACACTACCTTAACAACAGTCTTCTTGGTCCTCAATCAGCCACTACCTTAACAACAGTCTTCTTGGTCCTCAATCAGCCACCACCCTAACAACAGTCTTCTTGGTCCTCAATCAGCCACTACTCTAACAACAGTCTTATTGGTCCTCAATCAGCCACTACCCTAACAACAGTCTTCTTGGTCCTCAATCAGCCACTACCCTAACAACAGTCTTCTTGGTCTTCATCAGTCTTCTTGGTCCTCAATCAGCCACTACCCTAACAACAGTCTTCTTGGTCCTCAATCAGCCACTACCCTAACAACAGTCTTCTTAGTCCTCAATCAGCCACCACCCTAACAACAGTCTTCTTGGTCCTCAATCAGCCACTACCCTAGCAACAGTCTTCTTGGTCCACAATCAGCCACTACCCTAACAACAGTCTTCTTGGTCCTCAATTCAGCCACCACCCTAACAACAGTCTTCTTGGTCCTCAATCAGCCACTACCCTAACAACAGTCTTCTTGGTCCTCAATCAGCCACTACTCTAACAACAGTCTTCTTGGTCCTCAGTCAGACACTACCCTAACAACAGTCTTCTTGGTCCTCAGTTAGCCACTACCCTAACAACAGTCTTCTTGGTCCTCAATCAGCCACCATCCTAACAACAGTCTTCTTGGTCCTCAGTCAGCCACTACCCTAACAACAGTCTTCTTGGTCCTCAGTCAGCCACTACCCTAACAACAGTCTTCTTGGTCCTCAGTCAGACACTATAACAACAGTCTTCTTGGTCCTCAATCAGCCACTACCCTAACAACAGTCTTCTTGGTCCTCAATCAGCCACTACCCTAACAACAGTCAGCCACTACTCTAACAACAATCAGCCCCTACCCTAACAACAGTCAGCCACTACTCTAACAACAGTCAGCCACTACCTAACAACAGTATTCTTGGTCCTCAGTCAACCACTACCCTAACAACAGTCAGCCACTACCCTAACAACAGTCAGCCACTACTCTAACAACAGTTAGCCACTACCCTAACAACAGTCTTCTTGGTACTCAATCAGCCAGTATTTCAACAATAATCCTCTAGAAACTCTCAGTTATTCAAACTAGTTCCTTAATGCTCTCAACCACTAAACAATCCCGGTATATTATTTTGTTTGGGAACCCCCGGCTCCAAAGAAATGTATTCAAACACGTTCAATAAATAATCAAACCTAGAAGTTTCCTGGCGTGTGCAGAGTTTGAGATACAGACTAGAGACATGTATTGACAATCTCGGCGTTCGTGGTTCGTTCCCAGATGATTTTCTTACGCGGATATCAGGGAATATTGTTAGTTCATCGCAAATGGAACACACGCTGAAAATTCAAGGTTGTAATCATTGGACATATGAGAGATATTGGATTGTATTGACATTTTTACCAGAGCTATGAATTAAATGAAAGACACAAATAAAATATTTATTCACGCCATTTAAACAAACAATCGCAATCCTCGATATTTCCAGAGACAAGTGCCTGGTTTACAACACAGCTTACTTTAGACCCTCTCACCGACAGAATGGAGTGCAACACTCCACATGTCACGTGCTGCTGTTGCACCAAAACCTAGTCCCGGTGTTGTAGATTGCACTTGGAGGCAATAGGAGGGACAATACCCCTGTCAGCCGGTAGATTCCACCAGCAGGACTCGGGGTCTGGGGGATGTTGTTTTAGTAAGAAATGTTGAAGAATCATGTTGAGACATTGGTACAATATTGACGTTGATTTGGTTGAACGATGTTTCAGAATATATCATCATCGACATCATTATCCCTGTCAACTACCGCTCAGCTACAAGATGGAGATATAGTTGGCGCTGACCTTGGTGAGAGGATTTAGAACAGGTTCAAACTAACTAACAATTAAACAAGTCGTTACATTTTTGACACTAAGGAAAGAACTATCAAACTAGAACCATCAGATTTTTTAAATATATAATCCTTCTTAGGTTTTCGACAACATAAAATATTGAATGTGTTTGGAAGACACGCATTAGATCAAAGTTTAAACTTAAAAGAAAATAGTTTCGTTAATTTTCAAAGAGTAGTAAGTAATCTATGTCAGTACCATGTACTATGTATGTATGTATGTATGTATATGTCATGGTTCTCCAGGACCTCTGGGAACAAGGAGAGGACAGTTCAACTACCACGCTGCAATATTGTCGGACGAGGAGTACTTCTGCAGTGGAGCGCTAGTGTCGACAAGATGGCTACTCACGACCGGACAATGCGCAGCTGGGTAACAGCTTGACTTGCTTAGCTAAACAACCCCTAGGACACAAGTATATCACCTGGCCTATTATTGAGCTAGCTTTTAAGTTGTATAACTGATGTACCTGTGCTCCAGGAAGGAAAGTTACGTCGTGTACCTGGGAGGTAAAAACCTGAGGGTGTCAGAGACAAAGAGGGTCACAGTGGTAACCAGAAGGTCAATCATTCATCCCCAATTCGAGCTGTTGGGCCTGAAGCATGACGTTGCCCTGATAGACCTGCATTCACCTGTCTCCATCAGTGGTGAGATAGATCACTGCCTTCCCTAGTTATATGTTTCCATCAATGGTGAGATAGATCTCTGACTTCCCTAGTCACTGTCTCCATCAGTGGTGAGATAGATCACTACCTTCCCTAGTCACTGTCTCCATCAGTGATGATATAGATCACTGACTTCCCTAGTCACTGTCTCCATCAGTGGTGAGATAGAACCTTCCCTAGTCACTGTTTCCATCAGTAGTGAGGTATATAAATCTCTTCACTAGTCACTATCCTACCTTTGCAAGTCATGCTCTCTTCCACCAGTAGCAAGGTCCCTGTAGTATCAGGATATGTGTTTCAGCTTGGGTCGGTGTCGTGACCTTACCATTGAAAGACCTCGAGGATGTGACCTACACAGATCAGAATATGTTGCTGACGGCTTGGGGCAGTCATCATGTTCGTGAGTAGTCCTTGTATGGTATGATATCACCCTCACCCCTACTTTACTCGTCTGTATCAGTTGCGACTGATGTCCCTGATTCTGATGTCCTCTTTGCTAGTGCCTTGCCATGTAATCAACACCAGCATCAGCTGGACACTGACAGAGTGCCCTTCCTTCAACCACAATCATATGTGCGCTGACCTCGGCAGAATCGGGGCAAAGTGATCGCCTCAAGACCAGAAGTTCGCGGGTTTAACCCCGGCCGAGGCTGACGGGTTTTTACCAAACGGACGTAGAAAGTACAAAGTTTTAGTTTGAGTCGCAGATTGGTGGAAGTTTCATGACGTCACACGGGCGGGAAACTTAGACTGGTAACTTAGTGCTACGTTAGTGATGACTCTACGTTTACCCTGAACTCACCTCACACTACTGTGTAGCCTAGAAGGAGCTATGGGGAGATCCGTCAAGGAAATACTGATGATAACTTACAGGCTAAACCAAGTACACAAACAGATGAAACCATTCTGAGTTTTTGTAAGATCTAAATGTATGCTAATGTTGTGCCAATAAGTAGGGCCTATATCTTGAAGTTTGGCTGTATTTGTGTGATCTTTAAACGAGTCACACCAATAGCCTGGTTTATATAGTTGTATCGGTAGTAGATTGATACCTATATGTGTTCTCCTTGTGTCGCAGGTCTTCAAGACAGAGTGCAGTACTTCCTCAACACCAGCCTCGTGTCTGCAGAGGAATGTTCAAGGGTGTACGTTGACCGGATACAGAGTAATCACATCTGCGCCGTCATGGCTTGGGACACGGACTCTTGTTTCGTAAGTTGCTGTTCAAGTTCGGGTGTAGCTACTGTCTTCTGTGAGGTGTTCTGTCTTGTTTTACAGAGCGAGAGTGGAACTACTGTCTTCTATGAGGCATTTTGTCTTGTTTTACAGAGCGAGAGTGGAACTACTGTCTTCTGTCTTGTTTTACAGAGCGAAAGTGGAACTACTGTCTTCTGTGAGGTGTTCTGTCTTGTTTTTCAGAGCGAGAGTGGAACTACTGTCTTCTGTGAGGTGTTCTGTCTTGTTTTACAGAGCGAGAGTGGAAGCCCTATTGTGACCCAAGAAGAAGACATCAGCACTTTGATCGGCTTGCTGAGTTTCAACGATCATTGTTCTGACGATCCCTTTCATCCGGGTGTAGCCTCCAAGGTGTCTTACTATCTCAGCTGGATACTGATGTATCTGTAGTATCTGCAGGATACCAAGTGTCCCAACATCTACCCTGTAACTACTTACTCTGTTGAGCCTGACCGAAATATAATGAAGAGTTCACTCAAAAAGTTTATTGCTGGTTTGATCTCAAACATTTGTTCTTCACGGTAGCTTTTGTTCAAAACACAAGTAAATATACATGAATAGAGTATTCATGACGTAATATCATGGAACTATAGCTAGGTATCTGTATCCTTTGTCCAGTTCCTAAGATTGGTCAGGGTCTGACTATCAGTGGACACTGGAACTATTCTATGTTTATTATCATAACAGTACATCCTGATTAAAGGACCCCCTAATATGTCTCTATTAGGAGACAGCCTTGTAAACACCTCTAATCATAGTTGTTTATTTTATCCATGATAGATTATAAAACAAATATTACATCACAATACATTCTTACACGTGTATGTGAGAATGTATTGTGACGTAATATTTGTTAAATGTTATTAATGTTATAATCACTAGAATTAAACATGGTAGTTATTTTGTGTCGTCAAAGACTTGGTATTAATAAAAATGAATTAGTAAATGTTTACGTCTAACTATTACTATGCACCCGCTAATTTCAAATAGTGATGACAGTTTTATCCCAATTTAAGGCTTTTTACTCCTCCATAATTGTGGCTGAGCTTGTTCTATGCCAGAAAGGGCCTTGGTAATATTTTGTTTGATCTGTGATGAGCTGATGAGAGCCACCTTCAAGGTATATCATCAAACCATTTTAAACATGTCAAAACACACATATTATTTTAATGTGACGTTTACCAGAAATCACGTCACGACCATTAAAAAAAATTGTAAAATTATTTAATGTCAATTTTCTCAACGTAATAGAAGTATGTTGAGTTTCAAACGTCCCAAATAAAGCAACACATCCCGTGTGTGTGCGTGTGTGTGTGTGTGTGTGTGTCATACGATTCATTTAAATTTTAATTCAATGTTATTTGGAATTTGTTTTGAATAGTATCATAAGAGAGGTGTAAAATAAATCTATAAGGGACAGATTTACTCCAGTGCGCCTTTTTCCCCTTACCCCCACCTATGTAAGATTATAATGCTAACCAAACTTTAGCACTTGAATCCCTGTCATAATTACCATAGCAATAAACTTCAGAGAACTTCTAGACACTTTTAATGTTCAAGATGTGCCTTTGCATATGGCATTTGGACCCCCTGTTATTCTGATATGCTGGGTTGGCCATGGCCTTAGCTGGTAGGTACTAAGCTAGATAGTAGCATCACACCAGTACTGGAACTATGTTATTTGGCTATATAGTTCCAGTACTTACTTATTGGACCTTTCTCGCTAGTCAGCCTAAGGGCGTTTTTCTGAAGCTTTTGCAACAGCGAGAAACCATTCTAGAACCAACTCTAGAAGATCCCAGAGTAGTCTGAAGCTGTTGCAACAGCGATAAACTACTCTAGAAGATCCCAGAGTAGTCTGAAGCTGTTGCAACAGCGAGAAACCACTCTAGAACCAACTCTAGAAGATCCCAGAGTAGTCTGAAGCTGTTGCAACAGCGAGAAACTACTCTAGAACCAACTCTAGAAGATCCCAGAGTAGTCTGAAGCTGTTGCAACAGCGAGAAACCACTCTAGAACCAATTCTAGATTATCTCAAAGTAGTCTGAAGCTGTTGCAACAGCGATAAACCACTCTAGAACCAACTCTAGAAGGTCCCAGAGTAGTCTGAAGCTGTTGCAACAGCGAGCAACCACTCTATAACTAACTAATTAATCAGATAAGGTATTTCAACGTAGTCAATGTTTCAACACAGTCTTGTGTTTATCTTTACTTCAACCTTAGACAAGTTGCCATTTGTTAGATTAACTGAAACATGTTGTGATCAACTGATTGATAACCAATCACGTTACTTACCATTCTAATCTAGAGGTCAGATGACCTTGGTCACGGGGCTTCCTGTAGTAATCTTTCGGTTGATAGTTTTATTGATATGAGATCTTCAAATTGATGGATTGCGCGCAATGTCATTGTCACAGCTGAACTGGTTCTTAAGTGTTTACCTCTGACGTCACACACTCCAACGACGTCTCAAGAATTTTTTTTATTAATTTATGTATGCTTCTAGACACGAATTAAATTGATCACAAAATATTTAATTTGCAAATTGTTCCGTGATATTCCAAAGAGGGGCAAAGTGAGAGTTTCAATCCCTTAGGAAACAACATCACCCTTTCAAATGAAAATGTTCTTCAAAGCGGTGAGGGAATTAGACCATTCCCTAAGATTGTTAGTGTTCTGAGTTTGTTCGTGCGTTGTCAGTACTTGGACGGTTGATTTGTGTGTCAAACTAGTCGACTTAACCTGTGGGGTATCAATCTCACTTGGACAGATTACACTGAGTGAACTCAAATCTGTTTTATTACGTATTCACAATAAATCAAAACATTACGTTTAGGTATATTTTAATATTCGTTGGTACGCTTTCCTCTGGTCTTCTTTGTAAGGTACTAATAGTTGTTTCCATTCTTCTCCTCTCACTTGCACACTTGCTGATATCTGCTCCTCCCGTCTCTTTCTTGGCCTCCTTTGCGGTCTTTTTCCTACATACTTTATTTCTATCATTCTCTTTGGT
The DNA here is from genome assembly GCA_902155825.1 of Timema genevievae. Lineage (NCBI taxonomy): Eukaryota > Metazoa > Arthropoda > Insecta > Phasmatodea > Timematidae > Timema > Timema genevievae. Next base: position 5,192 of record CABFWO010006497.1, on the reverse strand, counting down.
TTCCTCCCCTTCTCCATCCTCATTACATGTCCATACCATCTCAGTCTTGCTTCCTCTACTATCTCATGTACTCCAACATCCTCATTTTCATGTCCATACCATCTCACCTTTGCTTCCTCTACTATCTCATGTATTCCCTGTACCTCCACTATTTCCCAGATAACTTCATTCCTAATCTTGTTTCTCCTTGTGACAGCTAGCATGCTCCTCACAAACTTCATTCCCATGGTCTTCAACTTACAAACTAAAACTACAATTACAATGCTCGAGATTTTGCTCCGTATGGAACACAAGTATTCAGCGTATTTAGTTGAGCAACTGACACCTAATCTCGTATTTAATGTCAATATTGATGTTTATAAACAATCTTAAACATTAATTGTATTTTTTTTTATCTCAGGGCAGTCCTTTTTACCCCTTAATTTGACAAGAAAATGGATAATGGAAAACTAGTTTGAAAGATTCACTCTAGAGTTATCATCTACTGTAGATACTATATCATATATATTATATATATGCGTGTTGTGATCCTCAGAAGAAAATGTCCCAAATGTTCACAGTAAGTTTGTTGTATTGGTTCATGAGCATAAAAAATTTATTTGGAAAGTTTCTCCCGAGATCCTGGAATCTGCGGTTAATTTTTGTTTCTTGTTTGTTGTATTAACAAATCAAATACACCAATACATGACCGAGTGGTTTAAGGCGTTAGATTCACATTGCGCCTGACCACTGATCACGAAATGTTGGGGTTGAATCCTCTCCCCCCTCCCCCGTCTCTTTAATGGCTTCTTAGTTGAATGTGCTGACTAAACAAAATAAAAACTAAGGATACTTTACATAAAGCAACAACAACAAATAATTCGAAACTGTTTTGAAGGATTTTGACTACAATTTGTTGACTAATATATTCCAAACAGCGTTATAAAAACCTCTCTAATTCTCTCCAGTCCTGGAATATTATAATCGCGTCATCCTGCAACTAAATGTAATCAATTCACGGTTTCATGATCATTTATTTCATTTAAAAACCTTTCAATCAACTTCCTAAAAGGAATTCCTGGGTTCAGTTCGTTTTATTTCAGTATTAGACACAAACAAACTTTCAGGCGGTTTCAGAAAGAAGGACCCTAGTTAGTACACAGGTAGTACAGCTCTGAAAAAAGCTGTGAACTAAAAGAATGTAGTATTCACTGAGACGTGTTCGTCCTAGAATATTGATTGTTTTTTGTTTGCAATATCGATTACTTGATTAGTTGAGGACTGAGCTTTTGAGCCTCGACTAAATGATCAATCAAAACTCGAGAGGAAGCCGAAAGTGAGTGTGTGAACGAAAAGAAACAATGAGTCTCCTTATCTCAATATTAAGAGGAGATTAAAATATTTTCTTACTCGATTTTTTTTGAAGAACATATTTTGAAGTAGAGTTTGTGGAGTATAAATACAAATGTGAGTCGACACACAAATCAGTTGTGAGAATTTCTACATCTGCAGAAACATGAAGTTCTTGGTACTGGCCTCTTTGTTGGTGGTTGCGGCTCTGGTAAGACCAATGACCAAGGATCTTGGTAGACTGTATTGGAGGCTACAGCCATAGCATCGTGTCACTGAGACTGTACACTCTGGTTGTCATGCACACAAGAAAATATTGATATTTTACTATACAATACTTTAGATACAAATTGTTGAATAGAGATGTTTGCTTTCAATTTTACAAGTTGAAATGCCTCGTAATATTCACAATAGATGTTTGTTTCTATTCCAAAACTCAAATTATGTGTGTCTGTAAACACTTTATTATTAATATGCACCGAAAAAAAATTAAAATGTTTAGTGATAGAATCATAACATAATCGAGTTCGAAGAAAACTAAAATATTACAATATTTCGAAATAGTCATGTTGAGCATTTGCCTATTCGATGAAAACCAAGAAAAATTATGATCATAAAACGTTGAAAGTCCCAAACAAATTTGCTGAATAGATTGAGTAAATTGATTGCAGTCCAGAAGTATATTATATAAATAACCTGTTGAACCATCAACCAGATGAGAGTAATATTGAGAGTTGACCTTGTTATTTCCAGGCTGCTCCCTCCTCTGACCTTGACATCGTGGCCTTGGAGCCGGTCACACGGTACATGCCAGTACTTGGTAAGTTCTGTTAGTTTCATACTTTCCTCACTTGGATCACAAACAAACAAACAAATGTATCAAAAAACAAAATAGTCAGCCATAATGTGTAATTAATGTAGCTATCTATACACATGCCTTTTTTTAATGTAAATATTCACTTCGATAGTGTAAAGTTTACCTTAATTTAGTGATGAAGCAGGCCCCAACTTTATTCATCATAAGAAAATGTATCACCTATTGTTAATGTAAACTAATTCTATGTAATGTATTTTGAGCTCTATAAGTATGATACTTGTTTTGAGCTCTTCCTGGGCGATTTCAGCCCAGTAGTGGTATCTTGTGCACAATGTTTACTTAGTCTTTGAATGCACAAACCACAGATTCAGTTGCACTGAATGTCAAGGGGAATATTTCACCCAACTTAACCTTTTAGAACTCAAGGTAGGCCCGTAATGTTACGTCAGCAACATAAGACAAGTAAAACACTCCACAGAGAATAACTAAATATTTGGAAAACTACTTGAATGCTATGAAGAAACTGAACTGTAGTCAATGCGTTGAAACAAAATATCTACCTGGATTCAGGAAGCTGTTAAGATTTCTAGGACACAGACTTGCCAAACTCCTGCACTTGAAATACAGCCTAACAATAGAGATAACAATAGAGATAAAATAGAGATAACAAATCAAACCTATGTTTATTTCCCACGAGACAAACTATCCTCGAAAAGCCACGTGGCTCATTGCTGATCCTTTCAAAAGCTAAATGGCTACTTGTACATAATTTCAAACCCAAAATACAACATTGGGCCGTTTCAGAAATGTCCTGAACCATAAAACCACCTAGGTCTGTGCCTACATCTACCTCTACCTCTATGAGTGTATCTTAACAACGTGTCCTGTTTTGTTCAGAGGATGCCCCCAAGTACCCAGGATCCAGGATCGTCAACGGTAACCAAGCCAGTCGGGGTCAGTTCCCTCACCAGGCCGCCCTCTACCTTGACGGGAGGTCTTTCTGTGGAGGATCCCTCATTTCCACCAGTTGGATTCTAACAGCCGCCCACTGCACCTTGAAGTGAGTGTTCATCGTCAACGACAAACCAAAACATTGCTTTGTTGTATTAATAAACCAATGACCATCGTCAGTTCTAGTCTGTCTGGTATTTCACGAGGTTTTGTCTGATATCAACGTGTACTGGTCCTTATAGCATAGGAACAGTGACTGCCCATCTTGGAGCTCAGAGCCTCAACTCTGTAGAGTCCGGTAGAGTGACCCTCGCCACCAGGAACCTCATCAACCACGCCAGTTACAACCCTTCCAACCTCAACAACGACATCTCCCTGGTCAGATTGCCCTCTGCAGTCGCCCTCAACGGTCAGTAGATTGTCCTGGTTCATCGGTAACTATCGTTGAACTAGATCTTAGAGTGTGGTACTGATCCAGAGGTGTATTAGACCATGGATAGTGGTTTCCACATAACAGTTGTGTGTTCATATCCAGGTGTGGTTTGTTTCAGCTTTCATCCAACTGGTTCATCTGCCCCGTCACTCCCAGGCTAGCACCACCTACGCCGGCGTGGCCAGCCAAGTGTCCGGATGGGGAAAGGATTCTGACAGTGAGTTGATACCTGAATTATGTAATTGTTCATTTGGTGCCTGGATTAGGAGACAATCGTGCCATCCTTTATTGGAAACATTTTTCCCAACTGAACTTATATATGGTCACAGCAAACTCTTGTCATAAATGAATAGTTATACATACATCAGGCTGAATTGCATTGAAAACCAAACTCTGGACGAGTTGCCATCTTACTGAGTTGTCTGAGGTGTCACAATGTCCTTCCAATTGTCTAAACGTCTCCACAGGTGCCGCCGGAGTCAGCAACAACCTCAACTTCGTGAACCTGAACATCATCACCAATGCTGTGTGCGCCCAGACTTACGGTACCGCTGTCATTGTCGGCTCGACCATGTGTGCTTCAGGAGCTGGAGGCAGGAGCACCTGCAACGTAAGTACAACTCACCCAACGTCCATCTCAGCAATCTGAGTATAGTGCACCTGATGGGTGTATTACTCACCTCTGTTGCTGTCTCGTTCTAGGGAGACAGTGGCGGCCCTCTTGTTCTCAACCAGGCCAGCGGATATCTGCAGATTGGAGTCGTCAGCTTCGTGTCTGGTGCCGGATGTGCCAGTGGCAATCCTTCCGGTTACGTTAGGACCGGACACTTCCTCAGCTGGATCAGCGCCAACACCGGCATCCACATCGCCAACTGAAACAACTGATATCACCTTCAAGATAATATCACTTCGGATATATTGGAGTACTGTGACGATCATCTCACGCTTGTTTCTATGTCAATAAAGAACCTTTATTTTATAACCTGATTTTTAATTATAAATATGTATAACACAGCCTGATAGGTTCCTGGTGAGGGTTGGAGATAAAGTTTAGCTTTAGTAATATAAGTTGAGTATCACCCCTGAATGAGGGAGGTAGTGAATGGAGGGAAGAGAAACCACGATTTGGAGTCACTCAAGCCCAGATTGATTTCAGAGACATCGCAAGGAACTGTCTGAACAAGTTCAACACAAGCTAGACCAGTTTGTCACTTGCAACTTTCAACACAATCTAGACCAGTTTGTCACTTGCAACTTTCAACACAATCTAGACCAGTTTGTCACTTGCAAATTTCAACACAAGCTAGACCAGTTTGTCACTTGCAACTTTCAACACAATCTAGACCAGTTTGTCACTTGCAACTTTCAACACAAGCTAGACCAGTTTGTCACTTGCAACTTTCAACACAATCTAGACCAGTTTGTCACTTGCAACTTTCAACACAAGCTAGACCAGTTTGTCACTTGCAACTTTCAACACAAGCTAGACCAGTTTGTCACTTGCAACTTTCAACACAAGCTAGAACAGTTTGTCACTTGCAAATTTCAACACAAGCTAGACCAGTTTGTCAATTGAAACTTTCAACACAATCTAGACCAGTTTGTCACTTGCAACTTTCAACACAAGCTAGACCAGTTTGTCACTTGCAACTTTCAACACAA
>CABFWO010006496.1:7017-34456 GCA_902155825.1 Timema genevievae | reverse complement strand
GGGATTTCAGGTATGTCAGGGATTTCAGGTATGTCAGGGATTTCAGGTATGTCAGGGATTTCAGGTATGTCAGGGATTTCAGGTATCTCAGGGATTTAAGGGATATGAAAGATGTCAGGTATGTCAGGAATGTCAGGGATTTCGGGGATTTCAGGGACGTCAAAGATTTTAGGGTTTTGGGGGATTTCAGGGATTTTGGGGATGTCATGGATTTTAGGGATGTCATGTATTTGGGGATGTCATGGATTTTAGGGATGTCAGGGTTAATTTACAGTGCTTTTTACTGTTTCATATCAAGAAAAAGTATTGTAATTATAACAATTTTCTACCTCAATATTGTGTTGAAGCTGTACGTTTTATGTGTCCTAATCCTAAAAAGGGAATTTAAAATTATTGTGTCTGTCAGTCTGTCCTTAGCCACGGATCTGAAACTGGCTCTAACAGTTTTGTTCAAAATGAAATCTGGGAATGTTTAACATGACAAGTAAAACTGTATGCTTGGATTTTGTGCAAAATTCGCTAGCGGATAGTTTACTGGGGACTGGTTTTTAGAAAATCTGAATATTAAAAAAAGTCTTAAGCGATTTGATTTTAAAAGTGTATCTCTTAAATTTTTTACATTATAAAATCTCGAAAACAACGCTTTGTGGAAAAAAATGTTTGAAGCAAAAGTTGTTTGGTTTCGAGGGGGAAGTAAGTTGGTGAGCTAAGCTCACATTAAGATCAGTTTGATTTTTTTTAAATGGGACACACTAGTTTTTATTACACATTCTCGTAGCTCTAGTCTTGAACATTTTCAAAATGGTGGTGTCAGGCTTTGTAAAGTAAATTTATAAAGGGATAAGAGCCTCGCAAGTTTCAGCATCGCCGGCGCGGCATTAGAATGGTTCATACCTACCGCGGGGAGGTAGAAGTATGTGTGTGTGTGTGTGTTTAGCTGTATTCGCAGAGGACATTGATTGCTCAAGAACCAAACAAAACATCGTATTTAATAGCAATGCCAGTTACAAATAAAGTACCGTAGCTGTCTCATTTAATTTCAATTGTGAACATCTGAAGCAGGCTCTACTGATTTTTTAAAATGTCTGGAAGAGAGAACGGAATTAATTTTTCTGTATGGAAGTGAGAATCATTGTGCTCGAAGAACGGCTACAGCTTTCAAACAAAGACGTCAAGATAAAAACGTATTGCATAGTTATGTTTTGGATCTTGTTTCAAAATTTAAAGAAACTGGATCTGTCGCAAACAAAAAAACGGACAGGGCGTGCAGTGTTGAATGAAGTAGCTCAAGTGGAAATTTTGGGTCATTATGTGGCAAATACAAACAGCTCAGTGCGTGAAGTGTCTAGTGCTACCGGTGTATCAATTGGTTCGGTTCGTAAGACGTTAAAATTTAATAAATTTCATCCGTATAAAATGCAAGTACATCAAACATTAGGCGAAGATTATCCTGATAGGAGAGTACAGTTTAGCGAAGAAAATATCGAATTATTGAATGCGAATCCATTTTTATTAGAATGTTTCTGTTTTTCTGACGAGTGCACCTTTTTCTTAAATGATTTTTTCAATAAACACAACTGTTTTTATTGGAGTGACCAAAATCCTCGTATTTTTACTGACGGACATACACAATGGCCAGAAAAAATAAAGGTTTGGGCAGGTATATTAGGTGACATGATTATCGGTCCGATATTTAACGGAAATTTGACAGGCGAAAAATACTTGGAAATGCTCAAAGAATCTATTCATCCTTTCATAATGCACGCCCTAGAAAATCAACTAGACCAACAAGGAATATGGAGCTTGATGAAGATCTTCTACATTTTCAGCAAGATGGAGCCCCCCTCACCATACACTACTCGTTAGCGAGTGGCTAGACAACAGATTTCGTAGACAATGGATTGGCAGGAGAGGACCAATAGAGGGGCCACCAAGGTCCCCTGATTTAACACCACCAGATTTTTATTTATGGGGATATTTAAACTCTCAAATTCATGGGACAAAACCAGCAAGTATCGAAGAGTTAAAAAATAGAATAACAAGGGCATGTAGAAGTATTACAAAATAAACATTACGAAAAGTCAGAAATTAATTCGAAAATAGACTATATCATTGTTTAGTTCAGAATGGGGAGCATTTTGGAAACCTACTTTAAAATAAAAATAGAGGTTTTGTCAATAATTATTTTGTTTACTCTTTTACAAATACAAATAGACTTGCACACACACACACACACACACACACACACACACACGCGCGTGCGTAAATTATCACGTGCACTACAAACACACAAACACACACTCACACACACTCCTACCTTCCCGCAATAATAAAGGACAAAGACGTGACAGGATCCATTTGGGGACTTGAAGTAGAGGAAGCCGCAGACTAGTAAATTACTATCAAAAGTTCCTCCCAATCCTTGGGGGCAACCCAAGGTAATAGAGGAAGCCAACGCAAGTGAAGTGTAAGGCGATGGAGCGGGGGGAGCGGGGGGTAGCCGACTAAAGGAGTCATAATAGAAGTTGTGGTGGTTTCCTTCAAGACGGAGGGGTGGAGGGGCGGAAAGTGTTGAGAGCAAAGAAACAAATCATTTAATGTTAATAGTGCCCCACCAATGAGCTTCATCTTTAAATTTAAAATTAGCATTTCAAATGTTGGAAATGATGATACATTTATAAACTAGTTAAAATAAATGAGTCTATTGTAAAATAAGGTAACACTGGGAACAAATGTATTTGTTAGAAAATTCACTTTTTATTTTTTTTAAACTTTGGAGCATTCCTTAGACAATCATGGGCATATTGTCATTATTAATTCCCACGTCTGCGTAGTCAATTTAACTAAATATAAGATGATTAATACTTCGAGAAACATTATTAATTAGAATGGACAACAGTTTTTAAACCGCTGGTTTAGACCAGTCGCCCGGCCAAGTGGGTCCATGATTGTTGACGTGACTTGAGAGAGGCTCATGATTGTTGACGTGACTTGAGATGAGGCTCATGATTGTTGACGTGACTTGAGAGAGGCTCATGATTGTTGACGTGACCTAAGAGAGGCTCATGATTGTTGACGTGACTTAAGAGAGGCTCATGATTGTTGACGTGACTTGACAGAGGCTCATGATTGTGGACGTGACTTAAGAGAGGCTCATGCACCACCAATGAAACATTTTACGATGTGTCAGCTCTCAGGGATTTAACAAAACGATCACTAAGTATAATGTTATACATTAGTCCCCACCATTAACAATATTTTTCTATTTATTTTGTAATATAATTTCACAAAACACATTAGAGACCCAGACGCAACTTTAGTATATTACACTTTAAAAACATAATTAAGTTGCTTCCATTGTATTTTTAAAGGTAAATATAAATAGCGTCACACTCTTCATCTACCCCCCTTTCTTCTTGAACCAAACTTAAAATATACTGTAGACCAAAAATAAAATTAATGGTTTTAGCTTTTATTCCTAATATGACGGCTGTGGGTCTGGTTGTTGTGTCTGTTCTATATTCAAGTTAGTTTATGAGTCAAGTGCTGATGTAGTCGGTCGGTTCAGAAAGTACTCGTTAAATATCTTAAAAACAGTCCCGTGTTACACCATACACTATAGAGTACCTTATATCCTTGTCAGAGTGATATACAGTACCTTATATCCTTGATAGAGTGATATACAGTACCTTATATCCTTTCCAAAATGATATACAGTACCTTATATCCTTGTCAGAGTGATATACAATACCTTATATCCTTGCCAGAGGGATATACAGTACCTTATATCCTTGCCAGAGGGATACACAGTATCTTATATCCTTGATAGAGTGATATACAGTACCTTATATCCTTGCCAGAGAGATATACAGTACCTTATATCCTTGTCAGAGGGATATACAGTACCTTATATCCTTGATAGAGTGATATACAGTACCTTATATCTTTTCCAGAGTGATATACAATACCTTATATCCTTATCAGAGGGATATACAGTACCTTATATCCTTGATAGAGTGATATACAGTACCTTATATCTTTTCCAGAGTGATATACAATACCTTATATCCTTGTCAGAGGGATATACAGTACCTTATATCCTGACAACGAAATTGTAATGACACACATAGATAGTTGATGAAACCAGGGGACTGTTGGGCTCGTGGTGGATATAAATAAACTGTTTTTATATTATTAGTAGAAGAATATAAGGGTTGAGAACAATGGATACTGGCAAAGGAAAAGGAAGGGTGTAAGAGCTGAGAGAGTGTAAAAAAGAAAGTAAAGAATGATTGAGGGCAGATACAGCTCCAACTCTTATTTCTCCATCACACATAGACTCTCACTTCATCAGCTGGCCAAATCGATGCCATATTGTTTATTTAAAATATAGCGAGCGCTTGATCGGAGGCAATGTGGCGTTACGAGGGAGGTTTTGAGTATTGAAGGGGAGGGAGGAACTCAATAAGGTCACAAGAGTAATATGATGGAAAGTGAAAGTACTATACAACTTTACTGTCTATGAGGAATGTTGGTTGGAAGGGATAGGACTATTATTTCTGGGTTATCAAGATGGATAGAAATAAGATTAACATACATACACACATACATACATAATCACGCCGTTCCTTACCGGGTAGGCAAGAAACTGTGTATATAGCTAAAAAAAAACTCCGTTCTTAACCCATCCTCACTAACTTTCTCCACACTCCCCTAATCTTGCATTCTCCCTTCTCTTCAACCACTTCCATACACCGAGTCATACATGCTCTTTTATTATTAAGACTATTAATGTTCCTTTTTTTCACACATTAGTCTACCACATTTAGTCACGTGTTACATGGCCTACCCCTTCCTAGTGATCTCCACACTCTACCTTCATATATAAGCTTCGTCACTCGATCCACACTCATCCTCTCAACATTCTCAAACCAACACTTGTTTCACATTGACCTATAGGATTCCCTTTCAAACCGAGCTCCTTCAGCGCCCAGTCTCCCAACACAAGTATATATTAGAAATTATATATATAAATATGCTTCGTTTAGGCCAAGTTCAAAGAATGGCCCTGCCAAGTTTGGTTAAAATTGGTTCTTTTACTTAGAACAAATCGCAGAACAAACAGATGAAATGCCAAACGGTAGAGTTAAAACAGGGCTTTGCTCACCTTGGTAATTAAATAATATTTTTGCAGCTGTTACATTTGAAAAATCGTATCAATGCCAATAAAATAATGTAATAGAGTTTGGTTAGTATCGAGAGTTTAACTTATCTAAGAAATGCCTACCTTGTTTTTACCATACACAGATAATTGTTTGTTTATTTATTGAACAGTGGAAGTGTAAGAAAGAGGAAAAGGGATATACCCGTAAATTGCTTTTCTACTCTTTATAAGAGATGAAATTCAATCAAATTAACTTCAGTAAATGAATTGTTTGGTTGAAACGAGAAAATAACAATCTATATATTTTCTATTTAACTTTAGACAAATAAAACTCATGTTCGTTTCAGAGGGGAGTAAGGAAGTTCATAAACAAAATGAGTGCGCGCTAATTTAAATTGTAACTTGACTAAAAGGAAATTATATAACATCACCAATTTGTGTATAAATGAATGAATCGCTAGTTTGGAATAACCTTCATAACAACAAAGAGAATTATAGGTGTGCCCCACTGATTTACGGCAACAATTACTTTCTTTAAGTGTAAACAAATACAATACAACACACATTTTAGTATTTATACTTTCTCATGAATCCTCGGACAAAGGAATATTGTGATCGGCAAAGAATTGGGTTCTAGATTTTGATGGAGGTCGACGTTTGACCTCCTGAACACGAACAAGGTTATTCTCTGTCTGTCTGTCTGTCTACCCCTGTGTGTGTGTTTATCTCGTCCTGGAGTCGAAGCCATCGTACTGATGGGTTTAATGGTGCTCTCCTGAGGGAATTTTGGAATTATCAATTTAATAGTAGCTTACTTAAGGGTGAAAAGAGAAATAAAACGAGCTTTTCAAAATGGGCTTTAATGATTTTGACTAAAATTCGTATCCAGGCTTTGTCAAACTTTACAAACAAAATGGCTCATCTAATTTTTTCCACTCACATTACTTCGAGGGAACTTTATATAAGCGTAAATTTCCAATTTTGCTCTTTTATTCATCTGAGCAGCTCTTAGAGATTTGAAACTCGAGACCACGTTATTGAAACTAATATCCCTATTCCCCTTATCGCGTAGTAAAGATACGTGTCATACGATAACTCCTGTGTCTGAGAGAGTTTTCAGTAATTATAATCCAGTGCCGGGCTGAATGTATGTTTCCTAAAACAGCTTCACTGATATGAGTTGCAGTTTTTTATATTATGTAGTTTTATACCGGGAAGTTCTAAGGCTATTGAACAAAAGAGTTAAATAAAAAATATATATATATTTAAAGATTTTGTCTTAGACCAATGATGAATTCTCCTATTATAGTGAGGTTTTAAAAGTATTAAGAATCTAAGCAAAGACTTAAAAAGTTGAAATAAATAGGCCTACTCTTACACTATCAAGACACACAAATTCAAATATTATTTAATTTAAAAATATAAAGTTTGTATTAGTAGAGTGTAGAACATGTTACTACAAATTAAATATTAGCTAGCATGTACACAATAATAAAATAGTCAAAAGTATATTTCGCCTTGATTTCTGCTGAGCGAACTTGTTAATGATGCCGGACAACCATTTTATCCAATATGTGACCTTCAATTGAAACGATTGTCAGTGAATTAAGGGGATCCTCTGTCATGTTGGTACGCAGATACAGCAAATAATAACAATCACACAAACGATGAAGCCATCAATTTATTTTACTGGTAAAAAATAATATGTATTTTGTTTCGTCATTCGAAATTTGCCGCCCCTAACATCTGCCACCATAGGTAAGTGCCTGCCAGGCCTATGCGTAAATCCTCCCCTGCTCTCACCTTAATGCCTTAATGATGTCGGGGAGGCAGGGGTTCAAATCTCGGTCAGATCTACTGAGGGTGGTTCTTCCTAAATGTTGCCATTTCTCCTTTCATGCAAATGCTGGTATGTCATTTAAAAAATGATTCCTTTATAGCCAGGACAGGCAGTAAAATGCGGTGATAATACTATATACTTTTTGGAAATCTTGAGCTCTATCAATTTACTGCCCCCCCCTCTCCCATAATTTCATACTTTTTCTTTATCTAAGGTGGTTCTTGCCCAATTCAAACTGTCTACCTTACAAAGAAGATGTATGTTTATTAATTTTGGAAATGTTAAAAAAAACTAATTTTTCATACGCACAACGTTTGCGCAGTTTCTGGCTAACTAGGGGCTAGAGCTGTCCTAATTTGCCTGCAAATTTAAAGTTTTTTAAATCTCTAACAAGTGTTTTTTTCTAATAATTTTTGATATTTCAACTCACAGTTTTTTTCGGATTTAAATTTTTAAACATCAATTTTTCAATATTTACTGCTTCTTACTTTCTACCTTCTTGCGGAAATTAATTTTTATATCACACTAAGAAGTAATACCTTAAATAAACTTTGGAAATGTAATCTCGTCTATTTCCCGGAATATCTTATTTAAATTTAAATTTTACAAGGAGGGTCCTTCGCCACAACTGAAAGTCTTTTATTTCCTTCTATCTAATAGACCCATAGGTTTCCATGGACAACAACTGCAAGTCTTTTCTTTCCTTCTATCTAATAGACCCATAGGTTTCCATGAACAACAACTCGAGTGGCCGCACGGCTTGGAAAGTGATGGCTTAGCTTATATGAAATCATGAACTAGAAAGGTTGGAATAGAACGCTGACCATTCATAACAATGTTGAACTAGTTGGCCAGGAAAGGGGCCAAAGTGGCGTATAAAATACTTTTTTTTTTATCGGGAATGTCACAATTCCAGCGATATCGCAGTCAGCTACGCTGACCAACTCTGGACCATATCAGACTACAACTTCGGGTCATCAGTAGCACTTGTACTTAGATGGCATCCATCGAGCCCAGGGTCCCGAGATCGAGTTCTGTGGGGACAAGCGCAGTGTCAGTCATTTCCATCGGTCTAAGTTTTCACGATTTAAGCCAGTTCTTCCACGAGCGCCGGCGTCCAGTGTCTTTATTTCTTTATCTTTCATCTAACACCACATTCATATTTTTTTAAGTATCTACTATTAAACCAAAATTTACAAACCCACAGTCATATTATTTTGAACCCACACAATTACCTTGATAGTAACCTAACCCCTCTCTCAAGCTATCCTGACAAATCAAGCCCACGGGGGGTAGGTCACGACACATCCCCAAATTGGAATAGGGAAATTATCTGCCCATTTCGTGAACTAGCCTCTTGACTTGTCCATTTCACGGATCGAGCAAAAAATCTTTAATTTCATGAATTGTGCAGAGCTTGTGACTGCACAGTTTATGAACTGTCTGGTTGATAGAAGAATGATGCCTGTGTTAATGTTTATTATTAGCAGCAATAATATTGGTTCAATGAATTTTGTGTATTAATATTAATTCATACAGTTAAAAACATCAATAGTCCTCTGTTGCTAATGGTAAATATGAAATAGATGACCTATTTTTTTAATACAAGCTACCCCAACTTAGAAATATCTAGCATTTAATGAGCAAACATATTTGAACTTAATCAAAATGTGTATCTATTGACGTGTGAAAGGTTAGGTTAGGCTAGGTTGGGCTAGTTTTCAATACAAACATTTTGTGGATGGACATTTACGCATGTTTTCATGTTGACGATTTAGAAACAATTAATCAATATATCCGAACGGTTGCACGTCAGTTATCTGAGTAAATAATTATTTTATAATTTATCGTAATCATTGAAATAGATTTTACAATAATTTACAATTCATGAAATGGGTAAGAGTTAAATAAATTTTGCCCAGTTCGTGGATCTTCAAATACACAGTTTTAATTTAACAGGTAGTTTTTGAAAATATTATTTGTAAGTACATGTCTAAATATATTGTTATATTTATTGAGAAACAATTATAGTTTAATTTTTTCCTCACCATCAACATTGTGCTCATAACTTACATGCATTTAAAGATGGGGGGAGAATCCGACGTTTCTTAAACAGAACTAAGAACGCATTAGATAGTACAATTTAGAAAAGTCAAACTTTTTAAAGGACCAAATTGATAACATCTTTGGTTATTACTTTATCGGTTTGGATACAGCCTATTATATTTTAACACCGCTTCTTACTTTACGCTTATCTAAAGGTGACTGCTTCATATCACATAGCTTGACAAATCAATTATGAAAGTAGTTTTAGTTTATAATGGTCAGGTTATGTTGTTTATATCATGTTCTTAATCTAGTTTCACCCTCTGACCCATACACACGGATAATAGGGTATGCACACACACATACACGGATAGCAGGGTGTGTGCTAAACTCACCCGTGGAATGTAGGGAAGCACTTCTTTCAGGGTATTGCGGTAGAAATGAGATTTCTGAGTGGGATCCTTCATGTTAATGACGTCCAGAAACTGCAGCGCATGCACCGCTGGGTCACTGGGGAAAACAAAACACTGTTGGAACAAGTTTCAATTCAGTTCAACGGAATGCATAATTATACAGTATGTATGTATCCATTATTTCTCTCTCCTCACAGCTAATAATATGTATGACTCTATTATTACTTTCACTTCACAGATAATTATATATGACTATTATTACTTTCTCCTCACAGCTAATAATATGTATGACTCTATTATTACTTTCACTTCACAGATAATTATATATGACTATTATTAATTTATCCTTACAGATAATAATATGTATGACTCTATTATTACTTTCTCCTCACAAATAATTATATATATGTATCCATTATTACTTTCTCCTCACAGATAATTATATATATGAATCTATTATTACTTTCTCCTCACAGATAATTATATGTATGACTCTATTATTACTTTCTCCTCACAGATAATAATATATATGACTCTATTATTACTTTCTCCTCACAGATAATAATATGTATGACTCTATTATTACTTATTCCTCACAGATAATAATATATATGACTCTATCATTACTTTCTCCTCACAGATAATTATATGTATGACTCTATTATTACTTTCTCCTCACAGATAATAATATATATGACTCTATCATTACTTTCTCCTCACAGATAATTATATGTATGACTCTATTATTACATTCTCCTCACAGATAATTATATGTATGACTCTATTATTACTTTCTCCTCACATATAATTATATGTATGACTCTATTATTACTTTCTCCTCACAGATAATAATATGTATGACTCTATTATTACTTTCTCCTCACAGATAATAATATGTATGACTCTATTATTACTTTCTCCTCACAGATAATTATATGTATGACTCTATTATTACTTATTCCTCACAGATAATAATATATATGACTCTATCATTACTTTCTCCTCACAGATAATAATATGTATGACTCTATTATTACTTTCTCCTCACAGATAATAATATATATGACTCTTATCATTACTTTCTCCTCACAGATAATTATATTTATGACTCTATTATTACTTTCTCCTCACAGATAATTTTAGCTATCTACATGTAGAACGGTATTCTTCTAAAAAAACGAAAACCCAATATATAGTTTTGCTGTTAATATTTATAGTATTCCAATTTATTCTTACTATTACTATCATCATCATCACAGCGTCTTACTACCTGTTCAGGTTGTATGATTACTACTTTACTGGGATAGGGATGAGGAAGGAAGTATTTTAGAATCAATCTACCCGCAGCTGCGTGAAAGAATAGTGGAAAACCATTTAGGAAATCAGCCTCAGTAGACTCGACCAAGATTCGAACCCCAACATTTCCATCATCAGTAGGCCAGTCTAACATGAGGGTGACGCCTTAGACCATTCGTCCACTAAAGCGAGTTCTAATTATTTATTAGTGTTATTTAGAAATAGGTTAATTATACTTTTTTTAAAAGGAATTTCAATTTTGCACACAACTTTTAAATAACGAATACGATACTTTGAAAACATAAAAACTTAATTTCCTAAAATAGTATAATTTATTTTCTTTAATTACTAATTTGGTTCACACTAAGTGGTTTAAATTGTATGGGGTCTGGTTGTTGGGTTCAACGCATCAACATATTCGACTAAGCCACTAATAAGCATCATAATAGCCACTAAAAATCAGATTCGAATTACAAGAATAGAAACTTCGTGTTTTTAATCTGAAATATTTTCGATCTTTGATTTTCAAATATTTTTAAAGATTTGAGGGATTCAAGGATTTGGATATTCTAAGGTCACATCTCTAATATTATTTCACAGACTATCTATTAAATGTTCCAGTTGCAGATAACATGGCCTGAAATGTACATATATGAACATGGTTTAGTAGCTTTTACAAATGTCCAACAGGTTCCTTCTTATTTAATCGAACGGTTTGTACAGTAGGACTACTCACAGTTATCATGTCTCTATGTTTGTACAGTAGGACTACTCACAGGATATCGTGTCTCCATGTTTGTACAGTAGGACTACTCACAGGATATCGTGTCTCTATGTTTGTACAGTAGGACTACTCACAATATATCGTGTCTCCATGTTTGTACAGTAGGACTACTCACAGGATATCATGTTCTCTATGTTTGTACAGTAGGACTACTCACAATATATCGTGTCTCTATGTTTGTACAGTAGGACTACTCACAGGATATCATGTCTCCATGTTTGTACAGTAGGACTACTCACAGGATATCATGTCTCCATATTTGTACAGTAGGACTACTCACAGGATATCATGTCTCCATATTTGTACAGTAGGACTACTCACAGGATATCATGTCTCCATGTTTGTACAGTAGGACTACTCACAATATATCGTGTCTCCATGTTTGTACAGTAGGACTACTCACAATATATCGTGTCTCCATGTTTGTACAGTAGGACTACTCACAGGATATCATGTTTCTATGTTTGTAAAGTAGGACTACTCACATGATATCATGTCTCCATGTTTGTACAGTAGGACTACTGACAGGATATCGTGTCTCCATGTTTGTACAGTAGGACTACTCACAGGATATTGTGTCTCTATGTTTGTACAGTAGGACTACTCACAGGATATTGTGTCTCCATGTTTGTAC
Source organism: Timema genevievae (assembly GCA_902155825.1). Taxonomy (NCBI): domain Eukaryota; kingdom Metazoa; phylum Arthropoda; class Insecta; order Phasmatodea; family Timematidae; genus Timema; species Timema genevievae. The sequence continues at coordinate 22,279 of CABFWO010006496.1, read as the reverse complement.
AGTAGGACTACTCACAGGATATCGTGTCTCCATGTTTGTACAGTAGGACTACTCACAGGATATCATGTCTCCATGTTTGTACAGTAGGACTACTCACAGGATATCGTGTCTCCATGTTTGTACAGTAGGACTACTCACAGGATATCATGTCTCCATGTTTGTACAGTAGGACTACTCACAGGATATCGTGTCTCCATGTTTGTACAGTAGGACTACTCACAGGATATCATGTCTCCATGTTTGTACAGTAGGACTACTCAAAGGATATCATGTCTCCATATTTGTACAGTAGGACTACTCACAGGATATCATGTCTCTATGTTTGTACAGTAGGACTACTCACAGGATATCATGTCTCCATATTTACTCAATTTTGTCGTCCAGAATTTTATTGATGAATCATTTTAAGGTGAAATTGAAGGGAATGTCTTAAGGCAGCCGTCTCAGTCAGCGAGCAAGTATCAATCCCTGTCAGGCCACATGGCTTTCTGGACATAATTTTATTATTCTATCTAAGTTTTTACTACCTCTTCATCCTCACCTACAACAGCTCAATAATAAAGAGGGGGGAAACTAAGAATTTTCCTATCTGAAGATAACGAGGAAAGCTTGCTGCTAGTTCTCCAATAGTTTAACATTTTCTGTTGTCAGCCTATAAATAATTATTGTATTTGTTAGATGAAGGCTAAACATAGAGCCCCCTTTCATAAAAGCTAGTCTTATAGCTTTGAAATATGATTAAAAAGTCACATTTTCATAATTTTTTATTAGTAAAAGTTAATATAAGGTTGCTAAGGAAAAAAATCCCTGTTGGAATCTTTCAAATTTATATTAACATAAGTCATATTTTGAAATGACTCATCGTAGAGTTAAATATTGAGTTAGAGCTGAACGTCTGATCGGCAATTTCTCGCTTACTTAGTTGGGCTCCTTAAGATCGGTCTTTTTTCAGTTTTAAAATAATTTTTTACAAAACAATAAATAACATATTTTTTCAATAAATATATTAACAACATTTTATGCACATAGTAGATCTCAATAATTTTAGAATATTGTTAAGGGTGGAATTTGATGTGAACATTTTCCTTTAATTTCAAAAGGTTTTTATCATATTGTACCAAGCTTATAATCAATTTGTACCAAGCTTATAATCAATTTGTACCATGATTATGACAAGTATTGATATTACTTAATGTAAAAAATCTAAACAAAAGTATATGCTAAACAATATTTTATTTTATTGAGCCAAATATACTTTTGCTATAAAATTGTCATAGCCTAGTTATTGATCTTAAATGTAATCCCCTTACGTTCTCCCTTAAGGTGCGGCAGAAGGCAGCGCAAGTATTTTTACAGTTTTTATAAAATTGAAATTTTTTGGCCAAAATAAATAAAATATTTCTCCAGTAGCAACATAGAGTTTAGTTTTCTGCACATGTTAACATCAACAGATCTTGACTATATGTCAAGGGTGTCCTGGAATTTTGTCAAAACTTTTTCTCTTTATTTAAAAAGTTTTGATAAAATTCCAGGACACCTCTAACATATATTCAAGATCTGTTGATATTAGCACGTGAGGAAAACTAAACTCTATGTTGCTACTGGAGAAATATTTGATTTATTTTGGCAAAAAAAATGTAATGCTATAAAAACTGTAAAATCACTCGCGCTCCCTTCTGCCGCACCTTAACACAAAATTTCCAAAATACTTCAACATGGAGAGTTTATGTCAAGGTTACCAATCACCCTAATCTTCAGCCCAGAACTCTAATTTAATTCAAGTGCACTAATGCAGTTTTCTTTCAAGACATGTTTACACCATCTTATCTTCAGGCAAATGATGGGGAATTTTCCTTATATTCAGCCTCATCATCTTGTCATCGTAGATTGTATAGTATATGGCCCGAATATTCAGATCACTGGCACTAAAGGGCGTTAATAAAACATACCTAGCTAGAGTCCTCGTGTCGTCAAACGCCCGGCGACATGAAACGCCGCGTTCTATAGGCACACAGGGAGCATTTGTTCTCTTTATACAAACACGGTAGTAAAATTTACTGGTGCGTTCTGAAAAACATGTCGTGATCAAGATAGCACCGGACCCTCTACGTCTCGAAAGTACACTAGGATCTATGTAAAATTACCATACCATTTATGCAAACGCGACGTTTCATTTTGTCGGTTGGAAAAAACAAAAGGACGGACAGATTAATTTCATCATCTCGTATTCATTCAGTGTCATCACAGCATCTTTTGACTGGCTGCTAGTGCACACGTGGATTGTTCATGTGCGGTTTGCGTTGCACAGTTACATTCATTTATTCTCTTTTCTTTTTTGTGATTCGGTATTTTAACTTTTATTTTATTTATTTCATTATTTCAATCTTCTTAATTTTATATATTGATTTTTTCCTGTGGTATTTCCACTATTTACTTTGTTGTTTGCTGTTTGTTTGAACATTTCGTTTAGTTAGTAATTTATTGAGTCTGGAATGGAAAATATAGACACTTTCAGAACGCCTTGACATATTTTAGAACGTGGCGTCATCATGTCCTCGGTTGTACGGCGACACGGATGTGGTGCATAAAATGACTCTTGGTAGATCACCTCTTAAATGGTTCCTCCCTCATCTCTACCCTATCAGAATAGTTATCATATATACGAACAACCTGAACAGGTCGTAAGACGCGGCGATAAAACATATATATGCTATTAGCTCAACTAGTTTTAGTGATCAACAGTCAATTTATTAAATATTGGTTTGCTTTCTTACATATTTTAACATAAGAGCTAATAGTGGATTAATTTATAGGGTAGGTATAAGATAGGAATTTGAGGAAGTGTACATACATTAGCATCTAGGAATGGGAAAATCAAAATTCTACATCGGCTATGAAAACCACCTCCGTAACTCAGTCACTGCTAATATTTGAACCTCTATCTCCTCGTCACTAGTAATTCAGTACGATTGCCAACTTGACGCCTTAGACCATGTGTACACCAATGTGGAGTTGTATTAAGAAGCGTTCACTGAATGCATTGGAAAGTCTAATTAAACTCCTCCCTATCCCTAAATCATTTGCTGCTACTCTTCAAGCTCACCAGTGAAACAAAGCTAGGAGATTTTAAAAAAGAGCAATTCTTCCTTTAGTGTTCATTCCAGTAAATCATATATCTTCACTCTTGAAATGAACGGCACTTACAATCAAGCTATCCACACAGTGGCCTCAATATATGTATAACGTCACAAACGAAGATATTAGATAAAGTTTCCCCTGACGGTAATAGTTGTGCAGGGAATAGAATTATTGATTCGTCCATTGCTTCAGATACGATACATTATGTCCACTGGGCCATATTTTCCCCTACAAGTTGGCAGCAATGGTCTCACATCACACGAGAAATTCTAACATTAAAATATTTTATTTAAAAGCAATATTTACTGATGAAAAAGTTTTCATCATGGCTTGAATGTATTTTAAAAATTACCATTCTGTATAGTTTGGGTTTTAATTCTTTGTGTTTTATTGTCCATTTTGGCTATCCCTGGGTTGTAGTATCTATTCTATTAACATATACCAAGGAGAGTTAATTTTAGTAAAATGTATCACCATTCACCAGGGAAATGAAGTAAAACTAATAAAGGAACGGATAATCTCCAAAGGACACGAACAGCATTTCGACCCCTTCCTTCAGTGCCAAAGTTAAAATGAGTTAAAAATAAGAGTTTTTTAATTGTTAACGCAAATTTTATGGTTAGATAATAAATATATTTTGGCCACTACGTTCAAAGTCTCCGGTTCGATTTCTGTTAAGACGTAAAAATGAATAATTGATGATATCGGAATTTACCACCTCACACGAACTAAACAGAGTTAACTTTCTGTTCTGCTCTCTTAATCAGAACTCTCTCTTTCTCTCTCTCTCTTTCTAGTAGAACGTACTCTTGGTCAGTGATCAATGTTTGACTATCTTGTGAACCAGGCTTAACACATTAGGGCTTATGATATCACACCTTAGTTTAGTTGGTAGCATGTCTGCCTACTGATATAAGGGTTTCGGGTTTGATTTGTGGTATGGCCAGCAAATATGTATTTGTTCAAATATAGGTTTCCTCTTTCACACTGATGAATTGACGGCTGGGGGCTGGGGGCTGGAGGTTGTGTTAGTTCTAGATTTAAGTAAGTTTATAAATCGTGCACAGATATTATTAGTCAGTTCAGAACTTGAAAGCTAAATTAAAATATAGGGTATGTGAGAGTCTGCCATCAAATAAAAACAAATTGATTGGCTATTTCTCGTGTATGTGTGAGTAAAGAGTTGTGGTCTGAACTATTACTCTAGCGACTTACGAGAACAATTGGATTGGTAGTCTAGAATAAATCTTATTAAATATTCTTCTGGTTTAGTGAACATACACTCTGTTGTCACAATTGTATTCCTCTCAAAGACCATACATTGGACAACATGGAACCAATTTTATCTGACTCTTCTCTAGGCAGTTTATTTATGTGAAGAACCAATCATGTTATTTGTCAACACTCGACTGGACCACACTGGTATTCAATCTGGGGTACGTAATCACATCTTTGGAGGTGCAAAGTTGAAGATAAGTTATATCTGGGGGTACTCCAACAAAACAGGTTGAATATAACTGGACTAGAGAACGTTTATAATACAGTATACTGTAGTTTCTGTATACAGGAGAAAATATTAAACACAATATTTCATACAATAATATTGAAGCACGATAATTTTGAAAGGGTGTAGTTTAATGTACTGTGTTTGTTTAGACTCACACATTTTAACCATTTTAGGCAGTTGCTTTGACTCGCCTAGTCACAACATTTGGACGTTTATGATACTGTATATTAATTTCGAAGAGATTCCTCACCGATGTTGTCATAAAGAAATAACCCGAGGTGTCCATACCCATTAATTTCCAGAAAGTTGTAAACACAGCAAATATTAAAAAAGATATACATAAAAAGGTTTCTATAAAGCTTGCAATCGTAGTTTTACTTGCTGAAAGGTGTAGCCTACTTCCTAGACTATTAATTAAAGCTTACTTTGGTTTACAATAATTTTGTTTACATACAGTTTTAAAGTCATTATCTCGTTATGATTGGTTTAACTTTGATTGCTATATTATTTCTCTAGAAGCCCCTTGAGCCTCTAATTTTTCCAATTAATATATGATATTAAATACAATAAATAAAGATCGCTGATTTAATAAGTTATAATTAATTATATAAATTTATATAAATCAATATTCAACTATTCGTCTGGTGAACAATTTAATCCGTGTTTAGCTTGTAGAAATAAAAGCTATATATTATATCCTATTAAAATAAGCATATTTGTCTGATAAATCGTTCGTGCTTTTGTTTTAAAGACCTCAACTCGAAACTTGTAAGATAAATAATAAAATAGTGACAAGATGTTGTGTATTGATAAGAGATGTGTCTATATCTGTGGAAAAATTAAATGACTGTTTGTTTAGCAAATATAATTTAGAATAAATACTCACATTTACTCTATCACAACTGTTTTGATATCAATTTCAATTCTCTGAAACTATCTAAGATGATTTTCTGAAAAAGACTAATTTTATTGAAACCAGTTTTAATTGTTACTACAAATACAATAAATAATGTTGTTTGTTGTACAGTTGTATATTTTGAACTAGAGCACCCGTGCTACTATAGATGTAGTTCTTGTAGGCTGTGACTGCTCCCAAGAGAAATAGAGGTTGTGTTGTGACTATTCTACTTGAAACACGTCACAATCTCACTGGGAAAACCTCACGAACAAAGAAAAACTTTCCATATCAGATTGTCATTTTTTTACATGCTTCAAGAAACATTTTCCTTGTATGCTAGAAAAGTAAACAGTCGAAAGAAGAGTTCCAGAGGAGTTAAGAACCTCAAGTACTACATAAAGAAAATAAGATACTTTGAGATGAATAACTCCCATTGTTTTATTATGTTTAGCTTTTGTCGGTTTTGAACTTGGCAATTATTTTACTTTGCATTTTATACGTTAAACCTACAGCAGCCAACTTTCCTAGTTGTTTTTCTTCTAATCTCTCTGGTAAGTTAAATAAAACAATTAGCATAGTAGTTTTTAGATTTTGCATCATAAATACACTAATGTTTGTATCATTCTATATTTTATTTGTTGAGTAAAACATTTTTCATAGTAGTTTTATCTTTTATTTTATATTGTAAATACAATAATTCAAGTTTTGATAGCTATATCATTTTACACTATATATAAAATAAAACCAGTTTTATTAGCTATTTTATGTTAAATCTCATATTGTAGCTAAACTGATTCAAATAATGATAACTATTTCATTTTGAAATTTATGTTGTGGACCCACTGAAACAGTTTTTTCATACAGCTATATACTGAGTTTGCTAATATTTTTCATTTATACCCGCATTGGTGGACACGTGCTCTAACGCGATAATCTCGTGTTGGACTAGACTGCCGAAGACGGGGAGATCGGGGTTCAATCCCGGTCGGGTGCACTGGGGGTAGTTTCCCTAAATGGTTTTCCACTCTCCCTCCACGTAAATGCAGGTTTATTTCCTTTAAATTAAGCCTCGTATAACATGTACCGTAATAAGACGCGGTGCTAAAAAATAATTTATTATATATTAAGTTGTTTAAATTCACGTAATTTATATTTTTTTAAATGAGTAATTTATTAAATGTGTTAATTTGCTTTGTTAATAATAGTTTAGATAAATACATCCTGAGATGGCTTATATTAGATAAATTTATATGTTAAGATGGGGTAATATTGTTTGGTGTTGGTTATTTTATATTTTTTATATAAGTCTGACGAACCCGTTTATTTAATATAGTATAGTTGTCTATTTTATAGAATAGTATTATAGCTCGGTATTGTATTTTTACGCTAAACATTCTATTAATTATAAAATATTTAGCAAACAAATTGTGAATCTTGTTTTTACTGTTAATAATGGTACAGAGCTAAGTATAAATAGTTAATTAACTATGGTTCAAGAAATACTATATGGATAGTTTGTATATACTATTATGTTGTAGTTTATTCACTTTACAAAACTGCTTGCATTACTCTGACGCATTTTTAATATATGTATATGTTACATTCAAATAGTGAAAAAGCACATTTAATGAACTGGAACTTATTGCACTGTCTACTACAAGCTTGACTGAAACTTGTTTCCAACCTAACTTAACATAACCTTCCATTATAAAAATTATTAAAAGATAAATCAACTTAAAGATCAAACTTGTTCTTCACTTGTACATTTCACGGACCGGGAAAACACTCATCCGGTTCATGAATTGGGCAACGATTGGATATGCCCCGTTATGAACTAGGCAACGATTGGATATGCCCCATTATGAACTAGGCAACGATTGGAAATGCCCAGTTATGAACTAATGTGAGAGGGACTGGATGCTGTGAAGGTTCTAGAATTAAATCAGTTTATAGTCATGTGATTATTTAATCAATACGTTCAGAAAGTGCTCGTAAGACACGTGCTATGCAACGTAATGTTGAGAGACATCTGTGTAAACCACATGTACGGCCAAATTTCATAGGAACGGCCTTTTACTAAATACCTACATATTTTTGTTACGGCCAATATTGGTAGTATTTTACACCACCTCTCACCATACGATCGGGCTGTATGCATGTGTATGAATTGCGCTATTGGATTAGGGACGAGGGAAGTTTAATTTAGAAAAAGTGTGACCACATTTACGAAAAACCACACTCAGTACATCCGAGCTGGATTTTAACCCCGATTTCTCAGTCTATTGCGAGAATGACGCCATAGACCATGTGGTAATGGAAGCGGGTACTTTATCTAATATATTGTTAATTTTATTTTATAGATACTAGTAGTATTTATCTAAAGTCACAGCTTCTTTAGCTGTCAGATGAGGATATTCCTATGACAATTCGAATTTACCTTTAACCCGATGTATTCTACGACAGTGGGATTGAGATATACAAGCTAGTACACTCATATTACCTATAGAAAATATATTTCGCATTTTACCGTGGACAGGACATGCAGTGCGAATGGAAGAATATAGAACCTTGTTCAGGGTACTTGCTAGCAAACCCAATGGGAAGACACCAGTGAGAAGACCTAGATGAAGATGGGAGAATAACATTAGAATCCACCTGAAAGAGATAGGGTGTAATGAGGTGGACTGGATAGAATTAGTTAAAAATAGGGATGGGTGGCGTACTTTTTGTAGGTGCAATATTGAACTTTCAAGTTCCTAGTGCTATGGAGTGAGTATGAAGGGTCACAACATTTGAAATCACACTAAATGTCTAATAAAAGTATGTATGACTTTATATCCAAAAGCACTCTTTTATTTGTAGGCTAATGCACACATAGTAATAATTTATAGACATATATATCATATATTTTGTATCTACCAAATATTACTATATTAGGATTCTGGTGGAAAAAACTACCTTTATGGGTCAATGCCCCACAAATAAATGTATATTTTCAACTGCTAGCATATTATCAACATAATTGATTTGATATTAAAATAATATTCTTTTCTCATCGTCAAATATAAGACAGACAAATTCTTAGAAAGAAGTAACAGTTTACCATATTTTATACAAATATAATTCTATTTGCACTTGAATATTTCAGTTTTATGAATACATTATTGAATAAAATACTAGGGTCACTATGAATATCACTTATATTGAATTAATGAACACATTTTGAAATGGTTCTTTCATAATTTATCAAAATAGTTTATTACCAAATATATTCTTATCAAAGATTTTATGGTAAAACAAATTAAGTTGCTTGTCCACCTATTTAGGGAAAAGCTACCCTTAGTAAGTAAAATATTTTTACTACAATTATATAATATTAAAATAAATAATGAATGTTTTAATAATATTATTAAATATTTATTTGAGAAAATATTTGAGGGCAAGAGAAAACATTCGAAATTTAGTTAAATATTTAAACTTTTATATTAATTATTTAAGGTATTTAATGGGCAATTTTTTAACTTATTTATTATCTCAGTGTACGGGAATTTCTATGAGCGAGAGAGAAGGAGGCTATGAATTTTTACAGGAAAGGTATTTTCACACACTTTCCAGAGCTATTTTGCATATCACAATAGACATGAGATCACGAATTCACATCTTCTCCGAAGCAAGTTAACCCACGAATTTTTATCGCTCAAGAAAATCCGTTAACCCTGGCTAGGTTTGAACCAGATATGAAAAAAAAAGTTAAAAAAAAAACTCAGCTGGGCTGTATTTTTTTACAAACCTGGGCTTTTTCTGAAGGAAAAAACCCGGGTTTTATTGGGTCTTTTCAGGAAACTTTTAAACTTTGATTTCTCCATGTGTTTTAACTAAATTTATAATGTTTTTGTCAAACCTGATACATTATTTCTTGCAACGTGTTGCAAATTAAAAATTAAGTTGGTAAAAGATGTTAATAATGTGACTAGTAGGTCTATGCTGCAAATAGGATATGTCATGCCAACTGCAATAAATTAGACCTCTTTCATGTCATTTTATATGTAAAAAACGTTTTTACGTACTTAGTACGACTATTATTAAATGTTATAACATATTGACTAAACACAAGCTTATTTTTAATTTCAGATTACAATTTGAAATTAGTAAGGGCGAACAACTTTTGTTGTTGTATTTTTTAAATAATAGGTTTTATTATTATTATTATTATTATAATTATTATATATTTTTAAACAATTTTAAACCATATTAAATAGTAAATGCTTTTTTTATGTAGTAAGTTAGGTAAAATATTTATTGCAATAATAATTATGATCAACACTGATCTTAGACATGTTAACCAACATAATTCTATAAATAAATAGTAACTAAACTAGTGCTAGTTTTGTTTTTAAACGTATTAATTAATACAAGTTTTAAATATCTAAAATTCAAGAACATTCATTATAAAATATTCTCGATGTTAAATTTAATTTTAGAAAGAGACCAGGTAAAAATAATAAAAATAATCACTATTCAATTATTTATTAATCTATTTAGCTATTTTTATTTTCAATGCTTTGTCTTGGCAAGACAAGTATACAACATCGCTAAAGAGAAATTCAAAATGGACGACCAAATTGAATAAGTTTACCGGTCGAAATTAGATTTAAAGCTCTATTACGTTATTAATGTGAAAATTGGTATTGATTTGAACAATTTGTTAAGTAACTGAACGATTTATAAGTGGAAATGCCAATATTATCTAAATTATATGCTTACTAATGGGTTTAAAAAATTATTATTATGTACATTAAGTGGAAGCTCGAAAATGACGAGCTTACAAAACTTTCAATCTCGATCTGGAGCTTAAATACGAGCTCGGCTCGAAGCTTGAAATCCGAGTACTCGCAGGGCCCTGATACTTACTTGGATGTACACAAAATGAACAACCACAAGTGAACACCGTAACCTTCAATATCATCACATGTAGCTACCTACATACTGTTGGACCAATCAACTTCATGACTAAAGAGGGGAATCCCCTGCGTATGTACTGCTTAACCAATCAGCTCCAGCTTTCTAGCTAGAAGGGGGAATCCCCTCCCAAAATATTGTGGCCTTCAACTATGGCTACAGAGGGGAATCCCCTTCTGATGTATCTGAATGACTTGCTTCCTGTTCATTTACTTAAAGTTTTTCCACACACCTTGGCTGCTTATGTGAGTCTATAATGTTACATTAAACTGTAAACAGGCAATTTTGAACAAAACAGCACAGCAAATCAAGTGGGTTTTATCAAGTGGGCCCAATACGGCGAACCTTGGTTTGAACCCGCGAACATCTGGTTCTGATGCGAGCACATATTCTCAAGACCACCAAGGTCGACATGTATTTAAACTAAATTTAGTGTAATATATCACGAGAAACAAGGATATTCCAAGTACGATGCTTTCTAATATGACGTCACAAGTGGCCAAACATACTAATACATTCTGTTAATAAATGCAGACCACTCATACTTTGTGAAATAGTTCAACTTGTTGGTGGGTCGAAGTAAAATATGTTTATTTTGAGACCATGTAAGCAAGACACAAATAATGATAAGAACAGTAATTAAGTTACCAACTAAACCATCTAATAATGCTATATCGCTCCCTGAACGCAGATTAGCCACAAGATGGCGCGGTGGAGACACTCTTATATCATTAGTCAAGTCCGGGTCCACTGGGAGGTACACCACATAGAGACCAGTGGCGGGGACACAGGGGGAATATCCACAAACACAATTTTTAGCTATTATATCCTTATCATACTATGTACAATTTTAAGTGTTGAACAAATTAATTTTAGTAGATAAATATCCTTTTCCAGTTCAGATAAAAAATAAATAATATAATTTTCATATTTGTATGTTTAGCGTAAAATTAAATTAAAGACTCGAGGAAAAGGTAGGAAGTTAAAGGAGTATCTTACTATAAATACCTAATGCAATAAAAGTTTAATCGTGTATATATATATATACATTAAACAAGAATACGTTCCTAAAGCTATATATGTATTCATATAAATACCAAGCCATGATTGGTTTGAAATATTTACTCAGTCGGTGGCCGGGCTTAGTTCCAAAGTGGACGAAAGATGTATTATTGGTAAAATGAGGTTCTCATCTATCACAGCGAGGAGTTCATAGCAAAGGAAAGGGTTGTTGGTTTTACGATTATTTAATCTGTAGGTCGTGTTATGATGTAATCATTCGGATAAAAGGGTGAGTGTTAAGGTGCCTGCAGCAAAATAATAGTCCATTAACTCAGTTTAGTTTAATTTTCAACAGCTAGCGGGGCTATCTCAACAATGGTTGAATACTTGTTGTAGACATCGCCAAATTTGACTTTGACTTATAAGAAGTTTATCATTAAACGCTCCTTTAATCATGAAAGATATTCAAACACTGTTGAGATAACTATGTATAGAAAATTAAACTAAACTGATCTACTGGACAATTATTTGATTTATTTTGGACAAAAACCAGTTTGTTGTAATAACTATAAATATACTGGCCTTAACTCGTGTTCTTTTCTATTCCACCTTTGATATCCTCAATAATAGGGAAAATAAAATATAAATGTTTTATTTTGTCTTGATTTAAGTAAAGCGCAGAAAGTGGGGTTTAATATTCTTAAGCAATAGTATTTACAAATTTTGGCTAATGTACCCCACTATTATTTATTTTTATTTCGTACCCCCATATTATTTTTCAATCCCACCACAAATAACAGTTATCTATCTAGGGTGTATATTTATTACAATTATTATTACTCACATATTACAGTTTATACATGACAAGAAAACAGAAATTCTGTTCTTAATTTTCCACTTTCTTTCTAAAGTAAACTTATCCTTATTAATTTAACAAGTAGTTTTACAGTCTGAGTTCATAAAAAACGCAATACTACAGGGATATATAATTGCTACAACACTTTTCTCAAACAAAACTCTATTTGAGCACACAACGTGGTGACATCCTTGTGAGCTTCGTTTGCCTCCGAAACGAGCCAGGGAGTGAAACCAACCTCTAGTTTGTTTCCGAAACGAGCCAGGGAGTGAAACCAACAACAAAACACACAACCGGATGTTTAATCCCGATCTCCCCACCCATCTGAAGTGCTTGTTATCCGTATACTGTGACTAGAATATAAATACAACTCTTAGATAGAGACCACATGAAAGAGAATCACTATTTTGATAATGCCCTTCCTATAAGCCACTTACCTCTAGGGCTATGAACACCACGTAATGAACACCCTGGAGCTACAAACACCACGTAATGTGCACCTTGGGGCTACGAACACCACGTAATAAACACCCTGGTGCTACGAACACCACGTAATGAACACCCTGGGGCTACGAACACCACGTAATGAACACCCTGGGGCTACGAACACCACGTAATGTGCACCTTGGGGCTACGAACACCACGTAATGAACACCTTGGGGCTACGAACACCACGTAATGTGCACCCTGGTGCTACGAACACCACGTAATGAACACCCTGGGGCTACAAAAACCACGTAATGTGCACCTTGGGGCTACGAACACCACATAATGAACACCCTGGGGCTACGAACACCACGTAATGTGCACCCTGGAGCTACAAACACCACATAATGTGCACCTTGGGGCTACGAACAACACGTAATGAACACCCTGGGGCTACGAACACCACGTAATGTGCACCCTGGTGCTACGAACACCACGTAATGAACACCCTGGGACTACGAACACCAGTGTTTCAAGTCCTATTGAACAATACGGATCAATGATATGAACAGTCCATTTGGTATATGGCGGGATATGGTATTTACCTGAAGTACTTGATGAGAGAAAGGAGTTGAGCTGTGGGTCTCTGCCTCGTATCTCTACTCAGTAATCTCACTGCAGCCTCTTGAAGAGGCATCGGCACCTTCGGTAGTACGTTATGGAGTTGGTCCTCTAGCTGTAACAAGGGACAGAGAACACAAGTTGGAGGTGTACAACACTCAATCACAGTTGATTTACAGAAATATTTCCCAAACATTTGTACACAGACAAGTGAAAACTATTCCAAAAAAGAAGAAAATTTATTTTTTATTTTATAATTTAAATTGGAGAAAAGGGCCTACTTTAATATATTTAAAAAATGAAAGTACTTATATTATAATGACTATAATCTAACAGCACCTGACCTGTATTACTATTATTATTATTATTATTAGTTACCGCGTCTTACTACCTGTTACATGCATATATGATAATTATTATAATGGGGTAGGGATGAAGAGGAAAGGATTTGAGAGGTAACCTATCCGCATTTGCGTGGAGGGAGAGTGGGAAATAATTTAGGAAACACCGGCCTCAGTAGAGTTAGTTGGAATTCTAACTCTGATCTTCCTGTCTTCAGCAGGCCGTTCTAACATGAAAGTGACACCTTAGACCATTTGGTTACTTTAACGGGTATCTGCCTTATAGCTTATTAACTAAATCACCTATAACTTAAAAACTTCCAAAATACCTCTTAAGTCGAAGGATTTTGTAAATGAAGATATTTATGTAGACTATTAGCATATAACCCGAATTAGTATTAAGATGCGATGCTGAAAAACTTATTCAAACTGCATCTACAATGTACTAAAATCTGTTATTTTCATTGACTCGATGATTTTTATGATTGATAAATGTTTGCCATATCAAACATATGTATGATAACTAGGTTTACAGTAGACTACATTTCAGCAACTTATCACAGAGAAATATTTTCGTCTGCTAACAGCTAAATATTTCCTGGTACCACTTGAGGTATCTCTCAATAAATGGATATTATAGAGACCGATATGTTTGTAACAAGCATAACGTAAATAGTAATCATAACATTAAGTTTGTTGATACAGAAAAACAAATAAATAGATTTTACTTATATGAGGTTTTCCGAGAAATAATGTCATGTGTTTTATTTTCAACTATTTTATATACATAATAAACACTATAGCAAACATATATTTTGTTTAAAGTCCAAGGTCACAGGTTATTATAACTGACTATATCACATTTTGTAATATATCTACAATAAAATAAACTAAAACTTCAGGACTACTATTTCAACGCTCCCTATACACCCTCCTGACAACTTGCTCACGAGAGGAGGGTAGCGACACTTGTTTATCAATATATAAACATCCTCCTGACAACTTGCCCACGGGAGGAGGGTAGCGACATTTGTTTATCAATATATAAACATCCTCCTGACAACTTGCCCACGAGAGGAGGGTAGCGACACTTGTTTATCAATATATAAACATCCTCCTGACAACTTGCCCACGGGAGGAGGGTAGCGACACTTGTTTATCAATATATAAACATCCTCCTGACAACTTGCCCACGAGAGGAGGGTAGCGACACTTGTTTATCAATATATAAATATCCTCCTGACAACTTGCCCACGGGAGGAGGGTAGTGATACTTATTTATCAATATATAAACATCCTCCTGACAACTTGCCCACGGGAGGAGGGTAGCGAAACTTGTTTATCAATATATAAACATCATCCTGACAACTTGCCCACGAGAGGAGGGTAGCGACACTTGTTTTTCAATATATAAACATCCTCCTGACAACTTGCCCACGGGAGGAGGGTAGTGGCACTTGTCTATCAATATATAAACATCCTCCTGACAACCTGCCCACGGGAGGAGGGTAGCG